>CAWUFW010020830.1:0-139202 GCA_963921515.1 Calotriton arnoldi
AGTCTTTAGTCTGCTTTGTTAATCCAGGCCACCAATAGCGTTGTTTCAACAAAGAAACAGTCGCCGTAACTCCTGCATGTGCAGAACCTATCCCTTCGTGTGCTGCTAGAATTAAACCTAACCTACGATCCATGGGCCCGATTCACAGAACTAACTTACTACAAAATCCTAAACTTACTACCATTTTGGTATTCACAGAATGCACTTACTCATTTTGGTATTCACAGAATGAACTTACTCATTTTGGTATTCACAGAATGAACTTACTCATCCTAACTTTATGTCCGCACTCGGGCCGGAGTTTACGGCCCGTGGCAGAGATTCCGGCCCAGTGGCGGAATCTCCGCCTCTGGCCCTGAATCTCCGCTTCCGGGCCGGAATATCCGCATTTTGGCAGTTTGAGCATTACCTCAATGCTAAACACCTGTCCAAGTGTCTACCATCCCCCTTGATGCATCAGCTGACACACTGCAGCCAATCCCAGCCATGCAGCACATATGAAAGCAGAGCAGACACACAGAAACACTTTCAACATGTCGCTGAATGTATTTGTTGCTCTGCCCCTTGCCATGCGGCAAGAAGACTTGAGGAGGAGGAGGAGAAGAGAGAGGATCTTCAGACAGAGGATCAACATATTTGGGATGTCCACCCAAGATGTAAGGGCCAGATACCGTCTCCCTCCAGAAGTCATCTTGGAGATGGTATGTGATTGGGAGGAGGAACTTGACTCCGCTACCTGCTGCTCCCATGCCATTCCAGCCTATCTGAAGGTCCTTTCTGCTCTCCATTTTTTTGTGACGGGGACATTCCAAAGGGTCACCAATGATGTCGTGGGCATCTCCCAGGCTAGCCAGTCGTGGTGCTAGCATCAGGTCTTGAGCTGCATCAATTCTAGAGCCCACCTTCGCATAGGAATGCCCCATACACTGGCCAGCAGACAAAGGGCAGCTAGGGATTTTTTCCCATCTCCCGCTTCCCACGTGTGCTGGGTGCAATTGACTGTACCCATGTGGCCCTTCAGCCACCCCTATACTGCAACAGACACCGATGGTATTCCATCAATGTGCAGGCTGTCTGGGATGCCAGTGGGAGATTCATAGATGTGCATGCAGCGTTTCCAGGCAGTACCCATGACAGCTTCGTATTCTGCATGTCACCTCTTGCCCGGTGGATGGCTGCGGGAGAATTTGGCAACAGGTGGTTACTGGGTAAGTACCAAGCACTGAAAAAGAGTGATGTGTGCTTATGAAAGGGCTAATTTACAAGCCCCTTGCGCTGCCGGTACGTCACTTTCTCACATATGAAAAGTGACGCACTGGTGGCGCAAGGGGTCTGTCAAGAAGCCCAGTAATGAATGAATGCCACCTTATATCAATAACCATTGTACAATAAGAATCACCAAGCCACATACACGGTCACAACAGACACTGCATGTACTGAGTAAAGATCATGTTCTGTTCAAATTTTAGATGGAAATGTAACCTATTGCCCTATCTTCCCTCCTCAGGCGATGCTGGGTGTGCACTCTCCCCTCAACTCCTTACACCTTACAGACATCCAACCACTGTACCTCAGCGTAGGTACAAACAGGCACACATACGAACTCGAGCCATCATAGAGCGCACTTTTGGTCTGTTGAAGTCGCGTTTCAGATGTCTCAGCCGTACAGGGGGTGTGCTGACGTACTCCCCTGAAGTTGTGTGCAAGATCATTATGGCCTGTTGTGTCTTGCACAATATCGCTTTAACGCATGGCTTACACATACCTCTTGAACCTCGGCTAGCTCTGAATCTGGGCAACCGGGCCATTGCACATAACCGAGGTCAGGGTATGCAAGATCATGATCAGCTGGTTGCCACGTTTTTCACGTGAGCAACCTGTTGTGTCATGGACAAAATGTGGTTTGCTGTCTGTTGTCAATGATGAAAAATGGATATTTACGACTCTGTCCAAAAACTCCATCCTGAGACTACTTTGCAAACCACACTAACTGTATGTCAACCACAACTGTTGACATGAGTCAAAATATTGACCATGCAGCAGGTCATGTGCCAATGTCAGCAATCAGTGTAGTGGATTTCCCAAGGATTTTATTGAAGCTTAGGATGAGATGTACATGTTCTGAGAGACCCTCCCGTACCTTTTGACAATGGGTGTCTGTATCTAACAAGTGCATAACTATAGCATTTTTGATATTTGGGCCCCAAATGAGTTACATACACCAATAATGTTGGGCCCACAACGTGAGTGATGATGTTGTGGCTGAATCTGCCACTATGTGTCTGGGATGCACAGCACTGCTACCCCTAATACACTGTAACACAACAGCCAACTCTTGTGTTGATCACTAAATATGGACTACATGTACCATAATGCAATGCAGTTGAAAAGTAAACTGGGGGTGCTGTTGTGCCAGCCCCCCTTGTCCCAGCCCAAATCTCATAACATGGTCTGTTCCCCCTTTTGTTTCATGTCTATGAATTAATCTTACACTATCATTTCAGGTTTCTCTGCTACAGAATAACAGGATGGCAGTGGATTTGTTCTGTGATTGTGGATGAATCAGAATGAACACAAAATGGCTGACAACTACTTCCTGTGATGTATTTCCTGTCTCCCACTACCTGTCTGTCACTTCTTGTATGAAATAATGGGTTCCTGGTCGATTTCACACATTCCGGCACAGTAGCGTACTCCGCACATGCGCAGAGTACTCTGCGTATGCGGAATGTACTCCGCGCATGCGCAGAGTACTCTCCGTATGCGGAAAGTACGTTTTCGGGCCATAAACTCAGAAAAGTAACCGGAACCCATAATTTCAGACAGGAAATACATCACAGGAAGTTGTTGACAGCCATTTTGTGTTCATTCTGAGTCATCCTCTCTCACAGATCAGATCCTCTGACATCCTGCTGCTCTCATCAACCTTATTTCCCCCAAAATGGCTGAGGGTTATGAAGAGAAAGCACCCCCTTTCAGTGAAAGGGAATTAGACATCCTAGCTGAGGGGGTGATACTGAAATATCCTCAGCTATATGGGGGGCCAGAGGAACAGCTGAGCAATGCAGCGCGTGCCAGATTATGGGCCAGAATTGGTGAGCGCTGCGGTACAGTGGGCGTTCACACCAGGAATGCGAGGGCATGCCGCAAGTGCTGGGAGGACCTGAAACGCCGGGCCCGGATCAAGGCTGAATAGCTACTGGGCCAGTCTTCCCAGCACCATGTGCATCGTCCTTGCCTCTCGCCACTGTACAGGAGGGTGCTGCGTGCAGCTCTTCCGACCCTCCATGCTCAGCTGGAGGAGCAAGATCAGCAGAGCCCTGTTAAGTGCATTATAGGCAAAATGTGTCTTGAAGTATGATGCGAGTGCAGACAGAGCTGTACCATTCTGTGTCCCATGCCTCCAGTCACCTATTCTGTGTCTATGCAGCAGTCATCATGAAGCAAAAAGCTCACTTTTGCGCATTATCTGTACAGGGCAGAGTGCATTCTGGGAGTTGTAGTGTCATCATGAAAACTGGGGATTTGAGACACACAGTTGCATTACTAATGAAATATGCACTGCCAGCACCACTAACAGTGAACCAAGGGAATCATAACTGATGTGTGCATCGGATATGGAATGGTACAGACACTGTCCAGTGTGTGTATGTGAGGCCAATGGGAATTGGATGCTGTGACTTACATTGCTTTCGGAGAGTTTGGGTTCTGATTGAGACAGATCATCATGTGCCATGGAGTCAAGACAGACTTTGAGACCCTTGCCACACTCATAAGTGTTTCAAATGTTGCCAAGTGTGTCCACAGACACACGTCTTACCCCCAGTAGCTTGTATGCCATTTTCCATGTACAGGTAGCTGTAACAACGAGCCACTACTGTTCACCAGTGCACAGCACTACCTGCTCAGCCTCCAAAGCCAATATGTGGCACTGGATTGTCAGCTTTTGTGAGAGGATATCAAAAGCTTAGACTCACAACTTAGCAAACCTAATTGGCCAGACCCTATATGGATGTGTTACCCCCATTCGGCCTTTGTGTTGTCCCATCCAATGCTACGCAGCAGATAACATTTGTCCAGATGTGAAAGTGCAGACACTCCATATCACAGGCCCTTTCCAATTTCATCTGGACTCTCTCTGATCTCCTTTTGTGGACTGGGTTGTGGAACCTGCCCATGTAGCAGTGACAGGACACACAGGTCACAAGAATGCCATAGCTGAGGGTTGGCAGTACAGACGTGCAAACCAACAATAATCTTGTGAGATGTCCATGTCAGACTCAAATCAGGAGATGACATTGAACATGCACGTAATTTAAGCTCATAAACACTGACAACTCTATAGTGTGATCAGAGGAGAACAAAGTCTGACCTTGGCTCATCTTGATATGTGTCTTGTCCTGACGTGTACACCAGCTACATAATGATTTGTCTCACATTTCAGTGGACTCCGCTGGCCAAGAGGACCAGATTGGGAGCAGGACATCTGTGGTGTGCCGGCGGCTACGACCTCTTTCCAGTACTGAGGAAGAGGACGATGAGGTGGAACCCTCAACATAAGGAGGCATGGGAATTGCGCACACCCGGACTGACCAGGATGACAACTCTGGTGCTACGGACCGGGTGGAGGCTGAGGACATTGAAGGGGGGGTGATGAACTGGACACCTCTGGCCAGGGGGGTTGAGAGCCACTCTCCCACGGACCATTCACCTATGAGTATTGCCGAGGTGTCCCCGGGGCAGGCCACTACGCAACCTGGGCCTGCCTTCAGCCCCTCCCTAACTCCAGAGGCCCCCATTCCATCGGGGCCTCCAGCTGCAACCCCTGCAATCTGTCCCCCTCATCGTAGCTGCCAGGCCGACACCGACATTGGCTCCAAACCTGAGGCACCACACCCCCCACGTGCGACCCAAAACCCTCCCTGTGTTGTTCCGTCTGTGGCTCTACCAGATGACTTGATGTGGGCATGTGAGGGTCAGCCAGACATGTCCTCTTGCATCTTGCTGCAATTGTGCCTAGAGGTGCGCATGATGCGAGAGGAAATTGCATGAGCTCTGGCCACCCTCACTGCCAGTTTCAATTCCCTGAGTGCAGCCATGTCGTCTGTTGTGTCCCAACATCCCTCCCACACCACCGGCAATGTCTCCCCCTGTCCGTTGCCACACACTCTTTCCCCCCTACTCCTCATGTGTCGCGACCCCGTGTGGTGCCTGTTCATGCACCGGCCAGCCAGGAGCACGCACGGGACTCAGAGGATCTGGACATTGTGGTCCTAGAGGATGACCCGAAGGACACTTGAACAGTTGGACAGATTTTTCTTTGTGGACAATGATTTACTTCTCCCCTTGTAAATAGACTGGTTTCCTGACGCTCCCTGGCGTGTTTTATTTATGTTGCCCCACCCCAATCCAAGTTCCCTTCTCCTTCTGCAGTAAGGACATCATTTGTTTTCCATTCTCCCTTCCAGACGGACTGTTGTTGTTTTTCTAACCCCACATATTTTTTACATAAAAACTTATTTTGATTCGTACTTTCTCTATCTTGTTTGGCTTCATTGTGAATGTCTTGTACAAAATATGCCCATGTATTTTGGTAGTCATCTGCTCCGCACATGACGGCTTGCTGCAATGACGGGGTTACACTTGTACATGTGGCACACACACACATACATCCTCTCATCTCTACGCCAACTAACTTGGTGATCATTAGCCTATCAGGACATAATACGCCACAGAGTTTTGACTTGGGAACAGATTTTTTTTTTAGTGACACATATTCACACTGGTCAAAAAGTTCCTGGGATGTGATCAATGGGGATCGTGCTTGTGACTTCGCAATTTCTGGGGTGATGACCGCTGTGAGGGATTAAGTCTGGGTTGACGCCGAGGTCGAGGTTGGTCTCGTGCATGTGCCTGTACAGGGTGAAGTTCATGCAGGGGCGGATTGTGTCTGTACACTTGGCGTATGTGCATGGACAGGGGGATGTTGTGCAGGTGGTGGTAGTGCCTGTTCAGGGGTGGTGGTGGATGTGCAGGTGGGGGAGTGCCTGGATGGGGGCGGTGGTGGGTGTGTACCCTTGCTGTGGTCCTGTGCAGTTTGTGGTACAGGTGTGTGGGTGTGATGTGCTGCAGGCAGATGTGATGGCTCCCTCCCTGCGTTGACCGTGAAGGGAGACTTTGGATCACTTTCATCATGCCGTCCATCATCTTCATGGCCAAGGCATGGTGTCTTAAACTCTCTTCCCTTTGGAAAGATATCATGTCTCTGATATTCTTGGACATGTCTTGCCAAGTTCTATCCAACCTATCCAAAACATGGGTCTGTCTGTCCACCACCTGAGGGAATTGGCGCAGGTCCTCAGACATGTCTGACAGGGTGGCCCCTATGGCACGAATGTCCTGCCTCACATCTGTCTGCTGTTTGAAGAAGTCCTGCTCCCACTGGCCACCACAGCCATGTGCAGGCCCTCTCTGCAGGGGTCGGCCATGGATGAGACCGCCAGGTCCAACAGCAGGGGGTGTTGGCATGTGGAAGCCTGTGGACAGGAGAATGGTGCCCAGGGGATACCTGCACCACAACAGGGTTGGTACTTCCCTCAGATGGTGAAGATGATGCCTGGTATACACTGTACGGGGAGGAGTGTGTAGGGGAACCACCATGTCTGTCCCGGATGTGAGGGCTGTGAGGGAGTGAGGTCTGTGTTGGTGTGTGGGTGAGCTGTGGCTGGTTATCTCTATGCTGTGGACAGGCAATCTTTTTCATTGGAGGAGGCTGACACACTTTGCTGGGCGGAGGGTGTGAGGCCTTGCTAAATGTGGGCGATGTGGGAAAATTACTGTCCATGGCATCAGATTCTTCATCCTCTGAGGGGATGAACAGACAGTCACTATTGTGCGATACTTCATCCTCCCCAGGTACTTCCTCCTCCTCCTCTTGCGCAGTACTTGCAGCTGACATCACTGCCTGTAGGAGCAGTGGATTTTCACCTCTGATTGCCCGCCGCCCAACACTGGTGGAAGGTCCATCCTCCTCATCGTCATCATCACCTGGAACACAGAGGTTGCAACAGGATAAGTAATTGACCTAGTATGAGATGTGGTGCAACACAAGGGTTGGTTCTACTGTACTTTGCATCAACAGATGATGCACATGTGACCTGGTTTGGGTACCTCTACAAGTGACAGCTCACACAATAGCACTGAGGGGTGAAACGGAGATGTACACTGATAAAGCAAACTTACCAGCTCCATCCACAGCTTTGTGTCCTTCTGCAATCTCCCCTGATGTCAACTGCTGAACCATGCTCCTCATAGGTTTTGTTGACGAAGCTGCTTCCCGATCCAGCAGCTGTAGAGGGAAGTGACACCAATGTCAATCATCTGCGTTACAAATTCACAAACAGGCACATGTGACACTTATGATATGGATGAAACTTTGTCAACAACAACTGCAGGTTCTATGCAGAAGGGGATTTTGATGTTTGTCATGGTTTTGATTGGGAAACACTTCACACCACATTTACCTGATGTACATGTGTGAGAGGGTTTCACTGCTGCAGCCAGAATGTCATGCATTCCCCGGGATGGTGTTCTACGCTGCACTGGTCTCATCCTGTCAGCAGCTGTGATGAGACATACATATCCATATTTCAGTACACCAGATGGTAGCTATGAGCTAACATGTACATGTCATTCTCAATGACCATTGATAGGATATTCCTGGACAATGTGCAGCATGTTTGTGAGAAGTTGGCCTGGTATATGCTGTCCACTAATTATAGTGGGCACCTTGCACCAGTCCAAACAACCCCTTATTGGAGTTGGTTAAAGACAACCTTATTGAAAGCTATCCTAGTGGTAGCTATGGAGAGCAGCCTTCAGGCTAAGTCTTGAAGGAATGTAAAGCAGCTTGTTTTACCAGTCTATAATCTCTTGAGTGATCAAATGAAAGAGCACCACACCAGGTATATATTCAAAATATATGTATTTATTGCTAAACACACCCCTCTAGTCTCTTTATGAGGCTAGAGTTCGAAGTACATAAGTTAGAAGTTATTTAAACACAGTAATAGCACAAATACACGTTTGGGCCCTAGGGGCGTACCAAACCATATACCAATAAAGTGGTATAAGAACCACGACTGAACTAGACACTAGGCCTAGAGCCTCTAGAAGTGCTTGGACCACAAGGAACCACCCAAGGTAGTGACACAGGGGACCCACGGGGGACGCGTGCAGTGTAATTACACAACCGCGATACGCCGTTGACTTCTATGGAGAAAGTCGTGATCGGGAAATTAGAGAAAAGGGACACTTAAAGGAGGACTTGGAGCAAACCCTTTGAGATCTAGGACTTTGAAGAGTCTCTACCCACGGGAGCACCGGAGTACTCGTGTTACCTCACCCAGGGAAGCCGGGTGCATAGGTGCCTTTCGGGGTCGGGTTTCGTCATCGATTTGAATGGCGATCTGCTGCAAAGTGCTGCTGGCGACCAAGTGAAAAGTGTCCGGGTGGATCCAAGAGTGGATCGGAGTTCTGAAGAACCTGAAAGCAGAGGGGACAGAGTCTGGGTCACTAGCCAGTGACCTGGAAGGCGATGGACAGATGCCCACCGATGTCGAGTGCTTCAGGTGCGTTGACAGTCGTCTTGACTCTTCAGCCACGAGGTCCAGGAGGCGTTGTCGGCGACCAGGAGCAGGATTCGGGCTGGTACACGATGTCTGTCGAGTGCTGAGGTGTCGGCGACCGGATTGGACCCAACAAGCCTTGGCAACGGCAAGTCTCGATGCAGAGGAAGATCGTCGATGGTGCAGACCAGCAAGGACTGGGGAACTCACCCAGCAAAGGTGAAGGGAGGGCAGGCCTGGAGCAACCAGGATGCCAAGTTAGAAAAAGATTGGCCTTCGTTAAGGGCTACTAGCCAACGGGATAGCAACCGCGAAGGAGCCTCGAGACGCCGCACGTGGATCTGGCTCACAGGACACTCGTGGAGTGGAGGCCAGTGATCTTCGGTGCAGTTGGTGCTGGAGGCAAGGGATACTCGGAGCCCAAAGTACGATTTCGGGGGAGACCCAGAAGAGGATGCACTTGCAAATGTGCTCAGTGTCCAGGGGTCACGGTCTCAAGTCACCCACGATAGTCACGGGCCTCAGCTTTGCTGGGGACTCAGGGTAGCCTCGGAGAAGTCTGAGAATCCACCTCTGGTGATGCGATGACTTCAGCGTCCGGCGGGAGCTTCAGAAATGTGAACCGGACAGATGCTTCTTTGGTGCCTGCCAAGCAGGGGAGTCACTCCTTGACCCCAAGGGAGATTCTTCTGTCCTCTAATCGTGAGTAGAGCATCGAAGGTCCAGGATTCAGTTTCAGAGTTTCGTCCAGGGATAATCTAAAGTCCTAAGGACTGGGTTCCTATACTTATACTAAGGATAGGGGTTGGACTACTCTGTGGCCCCACCTATGGGTGGGTCAGGGCAGAGGGGTGGCTACACCCTTTCCCTTTGTCCAGTTCGCGCCAAAGCAGGGGCTGCAAGCCCCTGATCCGGTTTGAACTGGGGTATGCACAGGGACACCAAGTGTGCCCCCAGTGCAGGACTTCAAAGCACCCGAAAGTGCTCCCGCCCAGCCCCAATACACATTATCCTGTCTGGGGAGGTGGTCACACCTCCCTGGGACAGGAAACCTATTGTCCAGGCCTCCCTGCAGGAGTTTCATCCAGCAGCAGGAGGCCAGACTCGTGTCTGTGGCAGCAGCATCCATTTTGTGATGCCAGGGCTTTGGAAAGAAGTTACCGGGCTAGCCAGAGTTAACATGTCTTTCCCTCTAGAAGGGTGGAATGCTACCCCCACCGCCAGAATTGGCGGGGGTAGTATTCCAAGATGTTTGACACCAAACACGACATGTTTAGGTGCAGCCATTCCAAAGTTAGCATTTAACGCGAGGTTATAATGCGCTTAAGAGTATATGGTCAGGCTGCACTACAAACAGCATCAGAGAAGGGTCTCCGAACGCTGCAGAGGGGCCCTGCTCATGCAGGGGCACCCTCTCACATAGGAACCATGCACTCTGCCTTTAGGATTGATAAGGCCTGCCTTAGGAGTGACTTATAGGTTTATATGTGTGTATGTATTTAGTGATATAGGTAACCTATATCACAGTAAGGGGTGCATGCACCACCTTACCCAGGCTGCAGTAGCAGACCTGTGGTGTCAGTTTGGATGGCCTTCCAGGGGTGGCATAATACATGCTGCAGCCCCTGGCAGGCCTCTGAGGTACCTATGCCCTTGGTACATAGTATACCATATACTAGGGACTTATAAGGGCACTCCAGATTCCAATCAGTGATGTGCCTAAGGCACATGGAAACCATTTTAGAGAGGAAGCAGCTAGGCTGGGGTTCTGATTAGCAGGGCCCCAGCCAGACTAAAGTCGAAAAACAGTGAAGCATCAACAAAAAGTGGGGGTACCCATGTGAAGCAGATCCTACTCTCCTACACAACCCCCCAAACGTAGGGACATTAAACTAACCTTGCCCAGTTAAGTCTTCATGTTCTAAGTGGAAGTACCTAGAGAGTCCATCTGCATTGGCATGGTTACTCCCAGGTCTATGTTCCACTGTAAAGTCCATCCCCTGTAGGGAAATGGACCACCTAAGCAGTTTGGGGTTTTCACCCTTCATTTGTTTTAGCCATAAGAGGGGCTTATGGTCTGTCTGAACCAGGAAGTGTGTACCAAACAAGTATGGCCTCAACTTCTTCAGAGCCCAGACCACAGCAAAGGCCTCCCTCTATATGGCTGACCAACGTTTCTCTCTAGGGGTCAGCCTTCTGCTAATGAAAGCTACTGGCTGATCCTGACCTTCTTCATTCAATTGTGACAGTACAGCCCCTACCCCCAATTCAGATGCATCAGTTTGAACAATGAACTTCTTGGAGTAATCAGGACTCTGTAGAATGGGAGCAGTGCACATGGCCTGCTTCAGGTCATCAAATGCCTTTTGACAGCTAACTGTCCACTGAACCTTTTGGGCATTTTCTTAGAAGTTAAGTCATTCAGGGGTATCACTATTGATCCATACCCCTTGACAAATCTCCTATAGTACCCAGTCAGGCCTAAGAAGGCTCTCACCTGAGTCTGGGTAGTGGGAGCAGTCCAGTCCATGATGGTCTGGATCTTGCTCTGCAAAGGTTGAACCTGGCCTCCACCCACAAGGTGGCCCAGGTACACAACCTGACTCTGCCCTATCTGGCACTTAGTGGCCTTGATAGTCAGGCCTGCCTTTTGCAGGGCCTATAAAACATTCCTGAGGTGGACCAGGTGATCCTCCCAGGTGGAGCTAAAGACAGCAATATCATCTAGATATGCTGCACTATAGGCTTCCAGACCTGTGAGAACTGTATTCACCAGCCTCTGGAAAGTGGCAGGTGCATTCTTCAGACCAAAGGGCATTACCACAAATTGATAATGCCCACTAGGGGTTGAGAATGCTGTTTTGGGCTTTGCAGTATCAGCTAGTCTGATCTGCCAGTAGCCAGCTGTCAAGTCAAATGTGCTGAGATATTTGGCTGAGGCCAAAGTATCTATGAGCTCATCTGCCCTTGGTATTGGATGGGCATCAGTCCTAGTGACTGCATTGAGACCCCTGTAGTCCACACAAAACCTCATCTCTCTTTTTCCACCACTGGTGTTAGGTTTTGGCACAAGGACCACTGGACTAGCCCAAGGGCTATCTGAGGGTTCAATAACTCCCAATTCCAACATTTTCTGGACTTCAGTCCTGATACAGTCCCTGACATGGTCAGGTTGCCTATAAATCTTATTTTTAATAGGCAGACTGTCCCCAGTGTCCACTTCATGAGTGCACCAGGTGGTCTGACTGGGTGTCAGTGAAAACATATGTCTAAACTGATTGAGAACTTGCCTACAATCAGTTTGTTGCTGGGTAGTGAGGCTGCCGGCCAAGGCTACACCATCTACTGACCCATCGTCAGGGTTCTGTGAGAGCAGGTCAGGGAGTGGGTCACTCTCTTCTTCCTGCCCTTCATCAGTAGCCATGAGCAAGCCAATGTCTGCCCTGTCCACATATGGTTTTAACCTGTTGACATGGAGAACCCTGTGGGGACTCCTGGGTGTTCCTAGGTCTACTAAGTAGGTAACCTCACCCTTCTGCTCAACAATAGTGTGGGGTCCACTCCATTTGTCTTGGAGAGCTGCTGGGGCCACTGGCTCCAACACCCACACCTTCTGTCCTGGCTGGTAAACAGTCAGAACAGCCTTTTGGTCATGCCAGGCCTTTTGAAGTTCCTGGCTAGCCTCAAGGTTTTTGGTTGCCTTTTTCATGTACTCAGCCATCCTGGAGCGGAGACCAAGTACATAGTCCACTATATCTTGCTTTGGGGGCTTGAGAGGTAACTCCCATCCTTCCTTCACCAAGCACAGTGGACCTCTCACAGGGTGGCCAAACAGAAGTTCAAAAGGGCTGTAACCAACCCCTTCTGAGGCACCTCCCTATATGCGAATAAAAGGCAGGGCAAGAGTATGTCCCATCTACGCCTAAGCTTTTCTGGGAGCCCTTTAATCATGCCCTTCAAGGTTTTGTTGAATCTTTCAACTAAACCATTGCATTGTGGGTGATAGGGTGTGGTGAACTTATAAGTCACTCCACACTCCTTCCACATTGCTTTTAAGTACCCAGACATGAAGTTAGCACCCCTGTCTGATACTACCTCCTTAGGAAAGCCCACTCTTGAGAAAATTCCCAGGAGGGCCCTTGCCACCACAGGTGCTGTAGTGGTCCTGAGGGGAATAGCTTCTGGGTACCTGGTGGCATGATCCACTACCACCAGGATAAACCTGTGCCCAGAGGCTGTTTGGGGATCCATGGGACCAACAATGTCAATCCCTACCCTTTCAAAGGGCACCCCCACCACAGGTAGTGGTATCAGGGGGCCTTTGTAGTGCCACCTGCCTTGCCACTGGCTTGGCAGGTTACACAGGAGCGACAAAACTCCTTGCTGTCTTCAGACATGTGGGGCCAGTGAAAGTGAGGGACAATTCTGTCCCAAGTCTTGTTCTGGCCCAGGTGACCTGCTAAGGGAATATCATGGGCTAGGGTCAATAGGAAGCCCCTGAACTTCAGAGGTATAACCAACCTCCTGGTAGCACCAGGCTTGGGGTCTCTACTCTCTGAGTACAGGAGTCCATCATCCCAATACACTGTATGGGGACCACTAGCTTTCCCAGCAGCCTCAGCAGCAGCTTGCTGTCTGAGGGGTTCAAGGGAGGGGCAGCTCTGCTGCTCCTGGCTCAGATCTGCCCTAGAAGGTCCCCCTGTCCCCAGGAACTCAACCTGGTCAGGTTCAAGTTCCTCTGGGACACTTCCTTCTTCAGGGCTGAGATCATCCCCCTCAAGGGACTGATCTTCCTCCTGAGCCAAGGGGGAAGGCACTGCCTTAACCCTACTACTCCTCCTCTTGGAAGGCACTTGGTCCATTCTTCCAGAATCCAAGGCCTGTTCAGTGCTAGACATTTTGGCTTGTGGCCTGGTCACAGCAAACACATCTGCAGGGATCCCCAGCATTTCTGCATGGGTCCTGAGCTCCACTTCTGCCCAAGCAGAAGTCTCTAAGTCATTGCCAAGCAAGCATTCAACTGGTAGGTTTGCACTTACCACAACCTTCTTAAGGCCAGTTACCCCTCCCCAGGAGAAGTTAACAACTGCCAGAGTATGGTCTGTTCTGACATTGCTAGCATTGGTCACTTGGTACATTTCACCAAGTATAACTTGCCCAGGATTCACAAGGTCTTGTGTCACCATTGTGACACTTGCCCCTGTGTCCCTAAATGCCAAAGCCTCACGTCCATTGATTAAAGGCTGTTGTCTGTACTTGCCCAGATTACTGGGACTCACAGTGGAGGTCACATCCATGCCTCCATCACAGACTAACACAGCCTGAGTCAGTTCTCTGACTAGGTCAGAGCCCAACTCAGTACCCAGGGTGAACCCTACTAAACCCTTGGCTGGAGCACTCCCACCAACTGTACTAGGGGGAACAGGTGCCTTAGGGGCATTGGTGGGTGCTGGACTGGAGTCTTTGGACTTGGTGCAATCACTGGTCCAGTGGGTCTTTTGCTTACAGACCTTGCACCATGGTTTTCTTTGGCCTTTCCCTTTGGTAGACTGTGAATCCCCACCAGAAGAAGATTTTTGGGGGCCTGATGAAGACTTTTGATCTTTACCCTTCTCCCCACCCTTTTCAGAGTTCTTAGCATCTTGCTTCTTGGTTTCCCCACCTTGGTTCTGTACCTTCTGCTTCACCCTGGTTCTGACCCATTTGTCTGCCTTCTTTCCCAATTCTTGGGGAGAGGTCAGATCAGAGTCTACCAGGTATTGATGCAACAGCTGATTTTGACAGTTATTAAGAATCTGCTCCCTCATTATCAGAGTGTACAATCCTGAGAAGTCACACACCTTACTGCCCATCAACCAGCCTTCCAGAGCCTTGGCAGAACAATCCACATAGTCTACCCAGTCTTGAGTCTGTGCTTTTTGGGTATCTCTGAACTTCAACCTGTACTGTTCAGTGATTAGGCCAAACCCATCAATAAGAGCACTCTTCAAGACCTTGTCATTATCAGCATTCTCCTCTCTAACAGTGAGGAGCTTATCTCTACCTTTGTCTGCAAAGGAGAGCCACAAGATTGCTGCCCACTGCTCCTGAGGGACCTTCTGTACCTTACAGGCCCTCTCTAGAGCAGTTATCCACTTGTGGATGTCATCCCCATTCTGATAGGGAGGGACAATCTTGCTCAGGTTCCTATGGTCATAGGACCTTTCCCTATCTCTAGGGACATGGCTGCCACCATGGGACTCTAGTCCCAACTTTCTTCTCTCTCTAAAGAGATCTAGGGACTCCTTGTCTATAGCCAGTTGCTTCTTTTTGATTTCAAGCTGAGCTTCCTCATATTGAACCAGCCTCTTTCTTCTCTCATGAGAGGATTCCCTCCTATGAGATGAGACAGAGCTCCCTATTGAATTGCCAGAGTGGTTAGACTCCTGAGAAGGAGATCTAGACTTTCTGGGCACACACATAATCCTTCTTGGGGGGACAAAGAGGGCATCATCCTGATTATCCTCTTCATCTTCCTCAGGAGGGATTGGATTATCCAGGTCAGGGCCATTGTGGCCCTCCTGGCCAGTTTCAGAGGGGGGGCTGGGGGTATTGGTACCCCTGGTCCCATCCTCATCAACTGCCCCACCCTCAGCTCCTACCCCTTCAGTCCCCAAGGGCTTACTAAGGTCATAAGCCACCAACAACTCCTTGAGGTGTTGGGTGGTGGGGCTTTGGCCTGTCCTTATTTTTCTCAAGTTGCATAAAGCTCTCAATTCCAAGAACGGGAGTGTATCATACTTGGAGGGTGGAAGCTCAGTGGCTTCCTGCAAGGATTCTTTAGATCCTACCCTTAAAGACATTACTAGTGTGGTGTGGTGTATGCACTACCTACTCTAGTGTGGCCTACTAAACTCTCTTGAGTTGTAGAAAGGGTTGTGCTATCCCTTAACACACAACTCTAAGTTCAGTAGAACTTACTGTATTCTAAGCTTAAATTATATGTACCTTAGGTACCTTTAGTGGTTTTCAGTTGATCAATTCAATTGAGATTATCTGGTAAAACAATAGCAAGCTGGAATCCCACACGCTGCACACCAATGTGAGAAGTTGGCCTGGTATATGCTGTCCACTAATTATAGTGGGCACCTTGCACCAGTCCAAACAACCCCTTATTGGAGATAGGTTAAAGACAACCTTATTGAAAGCTATCCTAGTGGTAGCTATGGAGAGCAGCCTTCAGGCTAAGTCTTGAAGGAATGTAAAGCAGCTTGTTTTACCAGTCTATAATCTCTTGAGTGATCAAATGAAAGAGCACCACACCAGGTATATATTCAAAATATATGTATTTATTGCTAAACACACCCCTCTAGTCTCTTTATGAGGCTAGAGTTCAAGTACATAAGTTAGAAGTTATTTAAACATAGTAATAGCACAAATACACGTTTGGGCCCTAGGGGCGTACCAAACCATATACCAATAAAGTGGTATAAGAACCATGACTGAACTAGACACTAGGCCTAGAGCCTCTAGAAGTGCTTGGACCACAAGGAACCACCCAAGGTAGTGACACAGGGAACCCACGGGGGACGCGTGCAGTGTAAATACACAACCGCGATACGCCGTTGACTTCTATGGAGAAAGTCGTAATCGGGAAATTAGAGAAAAGGGACACTTAAAGGAGGACTTGGAGCAAACCCTTTGAGATCTAGGACTTTGAAGAGTCTCTACCCACGGGAGCACCAGAGTACTCGTGTTACCTCACCCAGGGAAGCCAGGTGCATAGGTGCCTTTCGGGGTCGGGTTTCGTCGTCGATTTGAATGGCGATCTGCTGCAAAGTGCTGCTGGCGACCAAGTGAAAAGTGTCCGGGTGGATCCAAGAGTGGATCGGAGTTCTGAAGAACCTGAAAGCAGAGGGGACAGAGTCTGGGTCACTAGCCAGTGACCAGGAAGGCGATGGACAGATGCCCACCGATGTCGAGTGCTTCAGGTGCGTTGACAGTCGTCTTGACTCTTCAGCCACGAGGTCCAGGAGGCGTTGTCAGCAACCAGGAGCAGGATTCGGGCTGGTACACGATGTCTGTCGAGTGCTGAGGTGTCGGCGACCGGATTGGACCCAACAAGCCTTGGCAACGGCAAGTCTCGATGCAGAGGAAGATCGTCGATGGTGCAGACCAGCAAGGGGGAGCTCACCCAGCGAGGGTAAGGGAGGGCAGGCCTGGAGCAACCAGGATGCCAAGTTAGAAAAAGATTGGCCTTCGTTAAGGGCTACTAGCCAACGGGCTAGCGACCGCGAAGGAGCCTCGAGACGCCGCACGTGGATCTGGCTCACAGGACACTCGTGGAGTGGAGGCCAGTGATCTTCGGTGCAGTTGGTCCTGGAGGCTAGGGCTACTCGGAGCCCAAAGCATGACTTCGGGGGAGACCCAGAAGAGGATGCACTTGCAAATGTGCTCGGTGTCCAGGGGTCATGGCCTCAAGTCACCCACGATAGCCACGGGCCTCAGCTTTGCTGGGGACTCAGGGTAGCCTCGGGGAAGTCTGAGAATCCACCTCTGGTGATGCGATGACTTCGGCGTCCGACGGGAGCTTCAGAAATGCGAACCGGACAGATGCTTCTTTGGTGCCTGCCAAGCAGGGGAGTCACTCCTTGACCCCAAGGGAGATTCTTCTGTCCTCTAATCGTGAGTAGAGCGTCGAAGGTCCAGGATTTAGTTTCAGAGTTTCATCCAGGGATAATCTAAAGTCCTAAGGACTGGGTTCCTATACTTATACTAAGGATAGGGGTTGGACTACTCTGTGGCCCCACCTATGGGTGGGTCAGGGCAGATGGGTGGCTACACCCTTTCCTTTGTCCAGTTCACGCCAAAACAGGGGCTGCAAGCCCCTGATCCGGTTTGAACTGGGGTATGCACAGGGACACCAAGTGTGCCCCCAGTGCAGGACTTCAAAGCACCCGAAAGTGCTCCCGCCCAGCCCCAATACACATTATCCTGTCTGGGGAGGTGGTCACACCTCCCTGGGACAGGAAACCTATTGTCCAGGCCTCCCCTTCCGGAGTTTCGTCCAGCAGCAGGAGGCCAGACTCGTGTCTGTGGCAGCAGCATCCATTTTGTGATGCCAGGGCTTTGGAAAGAAGTTACCGGGCTAGCCAGAGTTAACATGTCTTTCCCTCTAGAAGGGTGGAATGCTACCCCCGCCACCAGAATTGGCGGGGGGTAGTATTCCAAGATGTTTGACACCAAACACGACATGTTTAGGTGCAGCCATTCCAAAGTTAGCATTTAACGCGAGGTTATAATGCGCTTAAGAGTATATGGTCAGGCTGCACTACAAACAGCATCAGAGAAGGGTCTCCAAACGCTGCAGAGGGGCCCTGCTCATGCAGGGGCACCCTCTCACATAGGAACCATGCACTCTGCCTTTAGGATTGATAAGGCCTGCCTTAGGAGTGACTTATAGGTTTATATGTGTGTATGTATTTAGTGATATAGGTAACCTATATCACAGTAAGGGGTGCATGCACCACCTTACCCAGGCTGCAGTAGCAGACCTGTGGTGTCAGTTTGGATGGCCTTCCAGGGGTGGCATAATACATGCTGCAGCCCCTGGCAGGCCTCTGAGGTACCTATGCCCTTGGTACATAGTATACCATATACTAGGGACTTATAAGGGCACTCCAGATTCCAATCAGTGATGTGCCTAAGGCACATGGAAACCATTTTAGAGAGGAAGCAGCTAGGCTGGGGTTCTGATTAGCAGGGCCCCAGCCAGACTAATGTCGAAAAACAGTGAAGCATCAGCAAAAAGTGGGGGTACCCATGTGAAGCAGATCCTACTCTCCTACAATGTTTACCTCATGGACTTTACATGTGGGCCCCTGCTCACATGCAGCAATTGGCAGCTGTACCTCCACACAGCACTGACATCAATGAGATGGCACATCAACAGACAAACGTATATGAGAAGGTTACTGATATAGGAAGGAAGGGGAGAAATGATCAGGACGCCACCGCATTACATTGCTTACACCTTCACCGTTAAGACTAATATGTCTCATGAGTATGATGTTGTCTGTTGACAAGTTGGAAGGAGTGTACATCCACAGGCTGACCAGTTCACATTTGCACATCAGTTCAAACATTGCATTGCAGAGTTCATATGTGAGATGTGCAATAGTCAGGTACCTTTTGTGTGTCATTTGTGCTTCCCTAACAATGGAGTCACAAAGCTCATTTTGAATTGAGAGATCACACATTTGTTATGTTCATCCTTGGAGTGTCCTCTGTTCCCATTATCCATTTCCTACATCATGGTAGAACTAAGCTGACAACGGATGATGTCTTGTACAGCAGACATCCTTACCTCATATATCATACACTCACTTATATAGGTGGATACAGTAGAAGAGGAGGCAAGCAGAGTGCAACATTTGACTAGGATACCACATTGTGGTTAAGTTGTGAATCTTTAATGGTTGACGCCTACACTGGATTTGGTTTGGGCCTTTCAGCCAAGGGATTTTGAAATGTGACTTCCTGAAGATTCACCTTGGCAGCCCATACATCCATCACAAACGTACAGAACTGGCATCAGTGCGAGCATCATCCACACCAATTTCAAATTGTTTTGTCCTTTGGAATTCTGCTAGGGAGTTTTCATATCATTGAATTACGATCCAGTTGTGTCTAGTACACTTAATGTGACACTATATACTATGTTTATGTCCATTCTACATTCACTTGTCATATGTTTTGTGACATCCTTTCACTAGCCACCATGGTGTGATCTGGTATATGGTTCAATGCCATATGTAGGCATATTGTGATGCAGGACAACAGTTATGTGAAACACATACAACATACAGCAGAGATTAAAGGCACATTTCATGAGCATGAGCATTCAGGTTCATTGTTCCTGGGTTTACTTACCATGGCCCCGCACCTGCCCAGTGTGTGGTCCCCGACCAGATGTCACAGCCAACCTTGTAGCAGAAGTCAATGTGTGTCTTGGACTCTGGGAGGACATCATTGGACCTACAATGATAAGTGTGTTTGCAACTTTACATTTCGGCTGCCACGTGTGATGCACTCAATTTGAGGCACAAAGGATGAGCACAAGCAGTGTGGGCCCTACTGTTGCAGAAGTGTCTACCACAAATTATCATGAGTGATCCCACATTCGACTTATTATGGCCCCACTGCCTAGTAGCAACGTCTATCAAATTGACACAACAACACTTCTTGAAGTAAGGTCCACTATCATGTTAATGGACCAAAAGACATACCATACAATTATGACATCTATGACCAGCTGGTTGGACTTGACAAATTCATGTATGGGAAAGAAACATTCTAAGTTGGACAGTGGACGCATTCTCAATCCTGATATTTGAATCTCACTTCTTGATCATCATTGTCATATTTGTTGTCATTGGATTTTTTGATTTAGTCTACAAAAATAATTGCAATCTAGAGGTGGATACATTTAGGCTTGCTCTGGCACTCAATTCCACGATCGAGTTCCCAGGCCTGGAACTGTTGGTGGAATACATGTAATGTTCTGAAGACACAATGATATGATGAGCCAAGCTATGTTATATTTTGTCTTTTGCTATTCACAGATATAGTTTGGCAAAGGTAAATGTCCTTTTAGAATTCGAATAGTTGTAAGGCTAGTTTTTCCTCTCCGGTTGCTTTGAGATAACATAACATAACATGTGTATTTGTAAAGCGCACGTTCACCCAGAGGTCTCTTGGCGCTAAATAACAGATGTTCATTGTTACCCAACGGTACTCATTTTATCGACCTCAGATGGATGAAAGGCTGAGTGGACCCGCCAGGATTTGAACCTGTGACCATGAGGTTGAACACAGGCCCCTGCAATGGGCACATTAGTCCACTGAGCCACCAGACCTGACACTATGTATCTCCCTCTGTTGTCTGCTGCCTATGTGTGCATTTTGACCATCTCCTCACAAGTTTGACTTACCAGTTAGTGAGTGTGCTATGCGTTGCTCTGGATGATGTTTCCTCCCAGAAGATGCAGGGACCTCTGCTACTGTGGTTGTCTGTACTCTGGCTGAATGTGTCAATGGGTGAGAAGAGAGAAAATCAACACATGGAAAATGTACATGTGGAACTTGTCAGACATTTCCTCATATCTTCTGCATGCTAACAGTATTGTGAAGTACTGCCACGGCTGGTGCAGGTAGGAGCAGTGGGGTGTTGGTGATGTGATGGCGTGGCAGGGTGGGAATTAAACAATGGGATATGGGAATGAAATATTTTGAAATAAGGATTCTCTCACCTTCAGTTTTGTGATTTTGGCAGGCCCAAGGTGAGTTGTTTTTAGGATATTTTATAGTTATTTTCTCTATTCCGTTGTCTGTTGATTTGCCTCTGCACTGCACCCCCTCCCCCTTACGTTCTTGACTGACCCAGCCGCATCTGGATAAGTGGAAGGGGCACTTTGACAATTGCTACTTAACGGTGTTAGGTATATACGGCATCAGTACTGGGCCTTTGTATTTAATAGTGTGAAAGAGATTTGCCATTTCGAATACAAAGGATTCTGGGACTTGTGGTGCAACATACAGAGGGAAACACATGAGCCTCTGACTGACTATATTTGTATATGAACTTTGGACAACTTCCTTACTCACAATGGCAGTGCGACACAGACATACATTGTGTATACTTGTTCTTGTCATCCCATTTACCTGGTGCCACATTGCGGACATCACTCACAGGCAGCCCATGGAGCATGTGGGGGTGGATTGTAGTGATGATATCCTCCTCTAGTGGTGTGAGACGGAGGCAGGGTCCAGATTGTGAGGCAGGGAGGACTCTGTTTAACTCGATCCTGGAGTACTTCTCCTTCGCACTCTTCTTTTCATCCTGCCACTTCCTCTTTATGTCACGGACTGTGCGCACATCCTCCCCCAATGCTGTGACAGCAGTGGCTAACTGCTGCCAGAGAGCTGCCTTCTGTGTGCCACTGGTGCAGTAAGGTGGGAGACCATGTAGGCATTTGTGGTGCCTCCCAATGAACTCCACAATCATGGTGGTCTCCTCAGTTGTGAAGTTCTTCTTCCTCCTCAGTGCATACATTTTGCAGTAGCGATGAACAGCAAAGCAAACAGGAACTCTCTGTGGCCAAACCTGGTCCTTGAATGTGTTCTGCTTTTATGTGGTGCTGGTTTTGCACTTAGTCTTAATTGACTTCAGCTGGAGCATGGTGGGGGATGGTAGGCACTTGAAATGCTCAAATGGCCAAAATGGGGTTTTTCTGGCTTGGAGGTGGAATTTCCGGGCCGGAAGCGGAGTTTCCGAGCCGGAGGCGGATATTCCGGGCCGGAGGCGGAGATTCCGGGCCGCAGGCGGAGATTTCGCCATTGGGCCAGAATCTCCGCCACGGGCCCGTAAACTCCGGCCCGAGTGCGGACATAAAGTTAGGATGAGTAAGTTCATTCTGTGAATACCAAAATGAGTAAGTTCATTCTGTGAATACCAAAATGAGTAAGTACATTCTGTGAATACCAAAATGAGTAAGTTCATTCTGTGAATACCAAAATGAGAAAGTGCATTCTGTGAATACCAAAATGGTAGTAAGTTTAGGATTTTGTAGTAAGTTAGTTCTGTGAATCGGGTCCCATGTTTGGAATTACTCTTTCCCCCACTCCAGGAATCTGAGCAAATGGAATGTTATTGGCATCTAACTTGTAGGAGTACTTGAGTGGAAACCTTTTAGGTACTGCTCTGCTGTTTTTGCGACAAGCATTGATATCTACCATAATCTCACTGTCTATTCTCGTTTTAGAACAAGTGATTGCAGCTACGGAAGCCGTGCATACAGCCCCCTTTGCGGCTTCATCAGCCAATGAATTCCCTTCAACGTGAACGCCATCACGCTGATGACTCAGTGTATGTATCACGTGAGCTCTCGGTAGTTCGGTTTTCAACTCCACTACCTGTTCCCATAGCATTTTGTGCTTAATTGTGGCACCTTTTGCATCTTTGAACCCGTTTTGAACCCAGTACTGCAAATATTCATTATATGACTGTACACAGTAAAAGGAATCGCACACAATTAGTGTGGGGAATTCTCGATCCATATTCACCAGTGCCAGAATCAAGGCTTTTAACTCTGCCAGCTGTGCCGTGCAGTCCCCTAGAGACTGCGTTTTTGTACAACTTGGGTGGAATTTTCCATCCCCCATGCGACCTTTAACGATTACGCATGCTGCGCTATATTGTTGCTTGGCCGGTTGAGCAGATCCGTCAGTGTAAATTATATATTAATACTGATCCAGAGGCATTATTTCGTTTGGTAGAGGATATTCTTGTTCGTATTGCAGAAGTGCTTGTGTCTTTAAATTTGGGTCGTACCTGTATTCTACATCTGATGCAGTGAGTGAATTAACCCATTGTATCCATCTCGGATGTAAGGCTTAAGCGTTAGGAACGCTTGCCTTTGTCGCAGCCTCTAAGGCTGGAACCGGAGTCACTACTATTATTCGTTTCCCCTGAGCCAGTGCTCTTTCTCTCACTACAGCAGTCTGTACTGCTGTCAGAATCTTTTCTGTAGATGCGAAGCGCATCTCAGCATTTGTGTACAAATGTGATTTGTATGCAATTGGTACTGTCTCACCTTCATTATATGTTAGATAGGTGTACCCAGATTGACCCGCAACTATACGGATCACCAGGTTGCGTACATTTACGCGTGTCTGTAAGTGTTTGGAAGCTATCATGTCAGCTTGTAAGGAACGAAGTGTCTCTGTGTGTTCCTGTGTCCATTGTTTTACTGAAAAATCAGGTTTTATTAAATTGTAGAAAGGTTTTACTCTTTCTGCGTAATCTAAAATGTAAGTTCTACCAAAATTTAGGAATCCCAGGATTGATTGTAATTTTTTTTATGATTTTGGAGGGTGGAGCAGCGCGCATTTTTCTAAAAAATTGGCTGCCAGGCTTTTCCCTTCACTTGAAAGCTCATATCCTAAAAACAGGACACCGAGGTGGGCAATCTTTGATTTTTTAAAGTTGAATTTGTAGCCCTCAGACGCAAATCCCAGAATTATGGTATTCACTCTGTTCAAATGTTCCTCTAGGTCATCGTCCATTAGATAAATATCATCCACATAGGACAATGCCTATTCATCCAAATTTTGAAGTAACTCAGTTACTCTAGCCGAAAACAACCCTAGGCTGTTTTTATACCCCTGGGGGAGTCGACAAAATTGACTCTGGGACCCTAGCGCTGAGAATGCTGTTAGATACCTGCTTTCAGGTACTATATTTTGGCAGAAAAATTCATTTGAGATATCAAGTGATGTTTTATATTTTTTCCGCACAATGTTATTCATTAATGCGGCACTGTGTGCATTTTAGACTGTAAATGTCTTAGTGCAAGTCTTTAAATGTCTATAATCTAAAACTAGACGATATGAATTGTCAGGTTTCATGACTGCAAACAAAGGATTGTTCATTGATGAGGTGCAATTTTCGATCACCCCTTGGTATTCAAGTTGATCTAAGATCTCCCAGACCTGTTTTTTAGCTTCTTGCTTTATTGGATACTGCCTCTGTGCAGTCGGAGTATTTTTTAAAGGAATTATGTGGTGGGTCGAATCCTCATTCCATCCAACATGGTTTTTGTATAATGCAGGTGCTTGGGCTACCGCCCACTCCTGCGCATATGTATGTTGTAGGTGCCTGGAAATATGGTCTGAGAATGCTGGTAAAATTACTGTTTCTCCTTTAGGGCAATCCATGATGAATGCTGGTGGCCAATCTTGTTCAGCTAATAAAATATCATAGCCAAACGTCAGGTTCTCCCAAAAGAGACCTTTAACTGTCCTACGTTTGTCCCCCTCCATTTGTAGTGTTATTTCATATAACTTATGTGGGACACTTACCTTAGTATCAGGTGTTTCCACCGTAATATAATTATTTAAGTCCCCTGTCACCAGAAATTCCTTCAGGTTCTGCTGAGCTATTGTTACTTCTGCCGCACTGTCTAGCATCGTCAGAGCCCATTCCCCATTCAGTAGTCGAGTCCTCAGAATTCTGAGCAGGTCTCATCTTTAGACCTGCAACCTTCTTCTTTTTGAACTGTGGCTTTTGCTTTGGTTTCTCTTCTTTTTTAGAAGTGTAATCTTGAGCGTGCTGCTTGTCTCTGGACTTTGTACACTCTTCTTGTCTGTCTGACCGTCCTTCCCTCTCAGAGTTTTTCGATGAACCCTGAAAGGAACGAAAGGAATGTGTATCAGTATCCTGATACCTGTCAGGTTTCCTAATATTATCCCTATTCCTAAGGTTATACCTCTTTTCGGAGGGCTCCTGTGGAGGAGATCTACCTCTGGATTGAGATCTGTTTCCTTTAAAGTTTTGTTGTTTTTATTGTCCCACTTCTTCTTTGTTGAAGCAGGTGTCTGCTTAGAAGTGTCCTTTTCAGGACCGCCCATCTGTGTGGTTTTAAAGCTTTCCCACCCAAACTGTTTCTGCCTAATTCTGCATACGCAGTTTCAATTATTTTCGGTAGTTCGTGTTGTTGTTCTGAATGACTGAACTAATATTAAGGGGGAAGCTGCTTCCCCCTTAATATTAGCTAGTATTATGGCTGATCCCTGGGCATAGTTACCTAGTAACTTCATCCCTAAGTTCAGAGCAGGCTCTGCTCCGTACTCGTTTTGTATTTGTCTCAATACATCTGGTACTACTGCTAATGACAGGATACCATGAGTTCTGGTATAAATGGCAGCAAAGACTGTACCCCACGTCGTACAATCCTCTATTTGTGGTGTTATTCCCATGGGCAAGCAGATTGTTAGCCTTCTGTGTTTTTCATATGGGGTAGTATTCGGGAATACTGCCTCTAGCTGTGTTATTTTCTGAGTTAACCAGAATGGCATTTGTTCACGTTTTGTGGGCATTTTACCCATCACCGCATGTAATGTTTGTGGTGTGATTTTAGTTGCTGCACTCTGAGTTTGAGTTCCATTTATTGCAACCATTGATGGTTGGACTGTAAGTGTCCTCATGACGAATTGCGTCAAGTTTCTGTAAATGTTTATTCATTCTTTGTGTTGTGTGAGTAAGTCTCCTGGTGGCATTGTTTCAATGTCAGGATGTGGTGTGTAGGCCGCTAATATCGGCCATGTTGCCCCTTCTCTTCCGAGCGGGCCGAGTCTTACTCTTCTTCTTATATGGGGTAGGGTGCCTTTAAACCAGTATAAGTATTCCTGGTACATGAGCAGAACCTCAATGTCCTCAAACGGACAATATTCCGCTGGTGCATCTCCTTCTGTGTAGGAGTGAAATGTTTTTGTCCTTGCATTTGCTGCTGGGAATGCAACCCACGAATAAAATACCTCTGTTCTGTTTGATTTGTGTGCCTCAATCACGAATACTACTATGGCACCCCTAGGTGTTAAACCATGCTCTAGCATTTTCAGGGTGACTGTATTTCAAAAATTTGGAGCAATGTGTATTGCGTCTGCATCTTCCTCCTCGTCTGAGAGGGGCAGTGCTTGTTGCAGTGATTCTAAGACCTGGTTAGCCATTGTTCTTAGAACACTAAAATAGTTTTTCAAGGGAACCAAGATAAGGTATTATGCACAATTTTAGGAATACTGTGTCCTTCAAGCTTGATTAACCAACAGCCAATAAATAGGATTTTTTAACCTACTCAGCTGTGGCGGAGTTTGTGCCCACCCACTCCAGACGTCTCTGGTGTTTTTTGAGTAGGGGTCTCTGAGAATAGCACGACTGAACTACTCAGATTCTACTGTTAAATAAGTACCCAACCAACGTTGGCGGCACCATGTCGTGTAGTTCCTATATAACCTATACAGGATCTGCGTGTTTGGATAACATAAACTGTGGGATTGGTGGCAGACTGATTCCGTGCACCCCCACCGGATACGTTAGCCTATCTGTATTAGCTAGCTCACAGTGCCACTATAATCTCCTCTTACCAAGGAGAGAATAGATTCTGGCAACCTCAGAACATGACAACTCTGATCCCTCAGAATCGTGGAAACAATATACTACCTTTCGCTCAGTCACTCGTGCTTACTTAGTTTGTCTCAGAGAGATACACAGAATAAACAGTCTGGGCGTTTTCAATAAGTATTTATTGAACAGTTGTTACTCTAGTGTAGAATAGATGAGCTGCAACTACCATTAGACAGTAGCAGAGATATATGATTAGCAGTACTACGAAAGTAAAGGGATGGTATAGTTCTACCATCTTGCAGAAATCATGAATATATACAAGTACATAAAACACATGATAAAAAGTGCGTACTCCTACGATGCCTCCCTAACCAGATGTACCTGAATGTACCTAGCATCTGTGTAGGTGTTATGCCAAGAATCCCTCTAGGATCTAGTCAACCCCATTACCTGAGAATGAGAGAATATGGGACCCCGTCCTGGTCTCGAGTTGGACCCCACGCGAGAGATGTTAGACCACTGCGAGCTGGAGCGTCTGAATGCAGGAACCTCAGCACCTCTGGTCAGTGTGTCAGCCGGGAAGTCTCGGTCTCCTCTCTCCTTCTAAGCAAGATGTGATGTATATATACCCATAGGTCTCCCCAGGGGTCCTAACTTGCTGTGTTACTGTGTCAGCCTAAAGGATGATGTCGGGCCTGAAATTTATAAAGAGATATTATGCAGGAGATGTTCGCCCTGCTGTTAGTCCTGCTGTGCTTCCAAGAATCCTCATGCATAATGTATGAGATTCGAACTAGGGGGAAACCCGCGTTCTGAATGCAGTGTCGTATCTAGGTAAAAGGTCAGTCCCTAAGAACCGTTATGTATGTAATGTAGGGAAGAATATAGGTGAAAGGTTGCAATGTTACCTGCGTCTATATGGGGTACCTATCTGGAATATAACAAAGTCAATAGCTTCTTTCAAGTCTGGGTTCTGTGCGAGTAGTTTCTCTTGCACCCTAGGATTGTTAGTGTACCTTACTAACTGATCTCTGATCAAAAGATCACACAATTCACCAAATTCACACAAACTGGACAAACCTCTTAAACTCACAATGTAACTAGTGATATTTTCATCCTTCCCTTGCACTCTACAAAAGAACTTATGTCTTTCCAGGACTATGTTAACTCTTTTGCCAAAGTGTTCTTCCAGTTTACGAAATATCATAAGATACACATCACACTGACTATCTTCCTCACCATCACTATCTGAAGAAGGAGATACTAAATTCTCATAAACTCTTCTGCCATGGAAACCTAGGTTATGAAGTAGTATGTGTTGCTTCCGCAGCGGTGAAAACTTTTCACCCCCAATGTCTATTAGGTATGAATGAAACTATTTCTTCCATTCCTTCCATGGTAAAGCAGGCTCTCCTTCATCATCTAAAATAGGAGGAGGCTGAGACATATTAGCTATAGCCATGACAGCGAATAACAGAACATACAGAGTGACAGAACTTTTTAAAACAGTGAGAATTCATTCTAATTCAGCAGTCACCAGTCTGTATATGTCTGTAAAAGAACAAAAGTCACCCTAGAGTACTGAAGATCAGCAGAAAAGGAAAAATAAAAATTGTAAAGCAAATCCCAAGGTCAATAGGAAGTGAAAGAAGAAAAAAGGCAGCAAGACTGGGGAGCCAGCTTCCTCAGGGAGAAAACTTGTCTGCCCCTCAGGGAACTGAGCCTCAGGAGCCTGGGCCCTACACGGCGGAGCTCTTAGGAGCGGGACCCTCTAGGGACGATCTGTGCCAGGGGCAGAGAACCTGCACACTCTTGAAAGCCTAGGTCAGCAAGCTGCTGATCAGGAAAAGTAAAGTATAAGTAGTTCCCACAGGACCTATTTGGAGGATTGACTCCTATACACTGAGGCCATAGACCCCAGTACTGGTGACACTAGGAGAGTGGTAGTAGCTCAGCAGTTTAGAGAGTTTCTCCTAACACAGGCCCATGGCATTCCACCTGCTGGGAATCTTGGTCAGACAAAAGCCTAGAGTTGGTTAGTCAACCACTTCTACTGGCCAGGAATTTCCCAGAAGGTGAAGGTGTTTTGCAACTCCTGTGTCACCTGCCAGGCCAGTGGCGGGACAAGTAGCCATCTAAAGGCTCCCTTGATTCCACTTCCAGTGGTTGGGGTACCCTTTGAAAGGTTAGGGATTGATATTGTTGGCCATCCAACAGCATCAGCAAATATATTTCTTCTGGTGATAGTGGATCATGACACCAGGAACCCTGAGGAATTCCCCTAAGGACCACCACTGCACCTGCAGTGGCCAAGGCCATACTTGTATTTTTACTAGGGTTGGCTTTCCTAAGAAGGTAGTATCAGACAGAGGTACAAATATCATGTCGGCATACTTGAAACACATGTGAGCTGAGTGTGGTGTGACCTATAGGTTCACTAGACCATACCATCCGCAGACAAATAGGCATGTTTAGAGATTTAACAAGACCCTAAAAGGCATGATTGGTGGATTCCCTGAATAACTCAGAAGGAGATGGGATTTCTTAATATTTGCTTACAGAGAAGTGCCACAAAAGGGAGTAGGGGTTTCCCCTTTGAACTTTTGTTTGGACACCCTGTAAGAGGACCCCTTTGTCAAGGAACGATTTGAGAGACCCCTCCAAGAACCAAAACAAGACAATGTGGAATATGTACTTGGCTTTCATTCAAGGATGGTTAAATACATGAAAAAAGCACAAAAAAACCTTGAGGCCGGCCAAGAGCTCCAGAAGCTTGTGTATGATCAAAGACTGCCATGGTGGAGTACCAACCATGGCAGAAGAATTGACTTTTGGAGCCTGTGGCACCCAGGGCCCTCCAGGGCAAATGAACTGGGCCCTAACCTATCCTTGAGAGAAAAGGGGAGGTCACTTACTTAGTGGACCTTGGCACATGTAGAAATCCCAAAAGGGTGATACCCTACAATTACAGGGCTGATGTGACCATGCTTATAGGTACAGATGAGGAACAGGAGGTAGAGAGTGAACCACTACCTGATCTTTTCTCTCACAACCCTAAAGATGGGACACCCCACTGCCCAACAGCAGACTGATTGCAGGCAAGTCCGGAATCAGTTTGCCGAGCTCTTTTCCGTGAACCCTGGACAGGCTAGCTGGTGATGTGGACACTAGTGACAGCCTACTTGTCAAAAGCAAAATATACAGGCAGTTTGATCATGTCAACCAAAGTATCAGAGCTAAGGTAAGCAAGATGCTGGAGTTGGGTGTCATTGAACCATCAAAGAGCCTTTGGGCCAGCCCAGTTGTGTTAGTCCCCAAGCCTCATTCCCAGGGTGTAAAGAAATAAATGAGGTTTTGTGTGGACTACAGTGGCCTCAGTGCAGTTACCAAAACAGGTGCCCATCCAATTCTAAGAGTTGATGAGCTAATTGATAAATTGGGGCTGTCACATATCTGAGTACCTTTGATCTCACATCAGGGTACTGACAGATAGATCTGACCCCTGAAGCAAAAGAGAAATCAGCATTTTCCACTCCAAGATTGGCTCTTCCAGTTCACTGTGATGCCCTTTGGTTTGAAGAATACCCCTGCCATCTTTCAGAGGTTGATGAACAAAGTCCTTGCTGGATTGGAAGTCTATAGTACAGCTTATCTGGATGATATTGGTGTATTTAGCTCCACCTGGCAGGATCACCCGATCCACCTCACAATTGTCCTGGAGGCTCTACAGAGAGCATGCCTCACTATCAAGGCAAGCAAGTGACAGATAGGGCAGAGCAAGGTTGCATACTTGGGCCACCTTGTGGGTGGAGGCCAAGTTCAACCCCTACAGCCCTAAAGCCAGACCATTCTGGATTGGGAAGCTCCAACCACCCAGACCGAAGTCAGGGCATTCCTTGGCTTGACTGGGTATTACGGGAGGTTTGTGCAGGGATATGGGTCAATTGTGGCCCCTCTTACAGAGCTGACCTCTAAGAAAATACTCAAAAAGGTTACCTGGACAGTGAGCTCTCAAAAGGCTTTTGACACCTTGAAAGAAGCAATGTGCTAGGCACCCATTCTAAAAGCTTCAGATTACTCCAAGCAGTTCATAGCACAGACAGATGCCTCTGAACCTGGGAGAAGAGTGGTCCTATCCCAGACCAATGATGATGGCCATGACCAACCTGTTGCTTTCATAAGCAGGAGGAGTCTCCCCAGAGAGCAGCATTGGAGTGCCATAGAGAGGGAAGTTTTTGCTGTGGTTTAGTCCCTGAATAAGCTGAGACCATACCTGTTTGGTTCTCACTTCCTTGTCCAAACTGACCACAGACCTCTCAGATGGTTCATACAGATGAAAGGAGAAAACCCACAATTGCTAAGTTGGTTCATATCCCTACAGGGAATGTACTTTACAGTGGAACACAGACCTAGGACTGACCATGGTAATGGAGATAGCCTTTCCAGGTTCTTCCACTTAGAAGATGAAGACTCTCCAGGGAAAGCTTATTTTCATACTCTTTCATTTGGGGAGTTCGTGTAGGAAAGTGCCTATTTTTGCATGGTTAGATCCCACTTTTTGCCTGATGTAATTTTGAACTGTAAGTGCACTGGGTCCCTGCTAACCAGTTCCCCAGTGCCATATTTGTTTCTCAAAACACTGTACCATGATTGGCACAACTTCAGCTACCCTGTAGGTCCATGGTAAATGGTACCCCTGGTACCTTGGGCATGGTTACTAAAGAGGGTCCTCTCAGGCTGCAGCACTGGTTGTGCTACCCCATGGCGGCATCACCAAGGTCATGCACTCTGCCATTGCAGGCTGCTTGTCTTGGTGCAGGAAAATTTGAATAGTCGACATGGCACACAGCCCTGTGTGCCATGTCACTCGTATAATGCATGGGGTATTGTTAAGTCCACCCTACTGCAGGCCTTTAGACCTAAGGCAGGGTGCACTATATCCTATCTGTGGGCAAATCAGCATGAGTGGATATGCCCCTACAATGTCCAGTCAATTATATGATGTTGTAATTGAACAGGGAAGATATAAAGAGCACATGGGCTAGATACTTGTGAACACATGTTTCCAAGCTCCATAATGACTTCACTGAATTCTAAGATGTTTGGTACCAAACCTCTTATCTTCATAAATCCTCACTGATGCCAGTGTTGGATTTTTAAATAAATTCATACCGGAGACCCTTTTAGAGGGTCACCTGAAATCTAACCAAACACTAGTGGGGTCTCTGGCCTGTTTTTACCAGCCTTCCACCACCATGTTTCTGATCTCTTGGCATGAGAGAAAGCGTTCCCAGAGAACAGAAACAATACCTGCTCTGGGCCGGGGTGTTTCACACCTCCGCCAAGACAGGATGGCCTTCTTGGGCAGGAAGTTTTAAAGGCAATGCTGCTTTTGAAATCCAACCCAGGAACCCCCAGAAATTGGGGTAGGACATGCCCCCTTTCTTGCTCCACTTTGGGTGGGAGGAAAGGGGGTAAAATTAGTTATATGAGGAGGAGGGTTCCCCCTCATTCTGCACCACCCCTGGGGGGGGCAGGAGAGGTGAACCCTTCTCCTGAAATTCCACCATCTTGATATGGTGAAAAAATCTCCAATCAGAGCTAGGGTAGTGCCTCTTCCCACAGGAAATGTTCACTAGAGGGTGTAGGCACACTAGGTAAGTAGCCCATTAGCTACTATCTGTCACCCCTTGTAACACCCCTAAATTCAGTATTTAGGAGGCTCCTTGAGACCTGAACCTCAGATTCATCAGACCAAAAAAGACTAGGACAAAAGAAGACCTGCTATGTGAGAACAGAAGCCCTGCTGCAGAAAGAAAAGGCACCAACCCCTGCCAGCAGCAATAAGGACTCAACAATCGCTGCTGCTGTGTCGTCCTGAAACCTGAAAGGACTCCAAGAACCCTGGAGCACCTCCAGCCTCCAAGAAATTGCTGAGAGGCTCCCCTGGAACACAGGTATCACTGCCCTGCTAACCGCAGGCACCGATCCCCTGAAGTCTGGTTTGTTGACTTGCTGCACCCCAATGACCACGTCGCAGCACCGAAGCAAGAAAAGGTACAACAGTTCTGGAGGGTCAGATATGCCTCGCCACTAAGTTTGAAAGGCACCAGGAACTGCTGATGCTGCGGCGTACCAATACCCGGGGTACCAGCTCCCCAACAGTAAAACCAAGAAGAACAGTTCACTCCTGAACTCCCAAAGCACAAGAAGCAAGCACCCATTGAGGGATGTCAAGACACCTGAGACCCACTTCCTGAGTTGCCCAGATGCCCCAAGATCGCCACTCCAAGTTGCCTGTTCCTGACCGCGAGGACCCTAAAGATGCATGAAGCCCCGCTGACCTGTTCGCTCTGCACCCAGCCCCACCTGCCCCAGTACCGACTTACCAGCTCTGCTCCTGTGGTCCCCAGTGGTCTCATTTCTCCAAGGAGACCCATTGAACTTACCTGTATGTCCACCTGTTCAGTGCATTTTCAAGTGGCCCCTTCGTCTTTGCACAACAGTTTCCAAGACCTTCAGTACTCTGGTCTCCCCTGATCTGGAATGCTCCCGAACGTCTCCTACTGGAACTTTGGACCTAGTCCTGACATTGACCTATAACGCGAAGGTGGACTTTGTGAAAGCATTGCCTGATTTTATATGCATTTTTCCTCTTTCTCCCCATTATTCCCTATGGTACATAATTGTACACAAAACTGATATATTTTCGGAACTTTGAAAAACCATAAATCCGAAAGTACTTACCTTAAAACTGTGTTCTTGGTCTGAAAAATATATAAAAATCAACTTTATTTTTACAAAATGGTTTCGGATTTATTCTTGAGTATGTAGCTCATTTATTGCCTCTGTGAGTACAACAAATGCTTATCACTACCCTCTGATAAGCCTAGCTGCTCACCCACACTACTACAAAAACAGCATTAGAGTTATCTGCTGTTACTTCTGTGTACCATTTGGGGATTATCCAGACTCTATGCACAGTGTACTTCTTTTTAGAACACTTTATAGAAAGCCAGCTTACTGCATTTCTCCAACCATAACGAAAACCATCCACTCCTCCCAAGAACTCTGCAACACCCTCTCCAACAACTTCCACAGCAAGATCACCATTGACATCAATTTCAACCTCTAACCTGCCACCCTTTACACCAACTACCTCAACCAACCAGGGAACATAAGCCAAAGCATTACCACCTGGTCCTCGCCCACTGCCCTAACCACCTCAGCCATCATGTCCTCCATTCACTCCGGGGCGCCCCCTGCCCCCACCATCTCTACAACCGCACAATGAACCCAATAAGCACGCAACTCACCACCATCCTCAATACCTCCATCTCCGCAACAACCTTCCCAGACAGATGGAAACATGCAGACATCAGACCCCTCCTAAAGAAAGCCTCAGCCTGCCCCTGTGATCTAAAAAATTATAGCTCAAGCTCCCTGCTCCACTACCGGGCTAAAGTACTCAAGAAATCCATCAACCAGCAGCTCACTGTATTCCTGGAACAAAATCAACTACTGGATGCCTCACAATCAAGATTCCGTGCCAACCAAAGCACTGAGACCGTGCTGATTGCGCCACACATGGCATCAGAGCATTCCTCGACCCCAGGGAAACTGTGGCCCTGATCCTTCTCGACCTCTCTGCAGTGTTCAACACTGTCTCCCACAACACCCTCATCAACAGACTCCACAACATAGGCATACAGCAAGACACCCTCAAGTGGATCTCCTCCTTCTTTACAGGATGCACACAGAGCACCCGACTGCCTCCCTTCACCTCCGCACCCAAAGACATCATATGCAGCTTACCACAAGGGCCATCCCTCAGCCCTACCCTGTTCCACATCTACAATACCCCTCTCACAGACATTTTCAGATCCCATAGACTCAACAGATCTCCTACGTAGATGACACCCAACTGATCCTCTCGCTCACCGAGGACCCCATCCAATGCCAAAACTAACTTCTGCAATTTCATGACTAAAGTAGCCAAAGGGATGAGAGACAACTGCCTCCAACTCAACTCTGACAAAACAGAAGTACTGATCTTCGGGAAGAGCACCTCCACATGGGACCACAGCTGGTGGCCTCCAGAACTTGGATCAACACCCACACTGACCGACCATGTACGCATCCTTGGCATACATCCTTGACAGCCAACTGACCAAGAAATGGCAAGTCAGCACATTTGCGTCCTCCTGCTTCCACACACTTCGCATGCTCCACAGAATCTTCAGAGGGATCCCAACCAATACCGAAAGACCGTCACCCAGGCCCTCGTCACCAGCCGTCTCAACTATGGCAGCACCCTCTACACCAGCATCTCCACCCAGCTCCTCAGAAGACTCCAGATCATACAGAAAGCTGCAGCCAGACCCATCCTGGACCTCCTCAAACAAACCCACATCACCCCCCACCTGAGAGACCTCCACTGGCTCCGCATCCAGAAGAGATGCCATTTCAAGATCCTCATGCACGCCATAATTCCCTCCGTGACCTAGAACCTACCTACAGCAACTATCATCTAAACTCCCACCAACTCACTAGACACCTGCACTCCTCTTCACTCGCCCTCACACACACACCCTCACCTGTCACATCTGCAGCGGTGGCTGCTCCTTCTTCTATATCATTGTCAAGACCTAGAACAACCTTTCTTTACAGCTCTGTATAGCCTCCTCACTGGCAGACTTCAGAAAGAGATTCAAACCCTGGCTCTTTGATGGAGACACAGCGCCCAGATACCCCTATGGGTGATAGTGTTGCACTTTACAAATGCTGTTTGATTTGATTTGATTTGATGGCTCACCAGAGGAACAGGTACGTTTCTCAAATACAAATTTAACTCACCTTTCACTACTTAATTTCTATTCCCATGGGCTACAATATGCGTCTGAGTGTCAGAGTGTAAGCATTATGTTGCTTGAATACATTGTGTGGCCCCTACATAGGGCACACATGTAATGGATTACGGGGCCGTGGACTTTGTGGAGAGAAGGCCACCATTGGAATGTATGATAATGGTGATTTCTACTTGTGTCACATGCATATCTCTATGCAGGGCTCAAGTTTATAGTAGCTACAATTAGTTCTCAAATCCCATCATGCTATATGTGCATTGTTATGTATAGACTTCACACCATAAGCCATGTCTGTATACTGTTATAATCATTTGAGGATGATGTTAGCCAAGTGTACCGTCCCACTGATCACTCAGCCCACATTTGACTTTATAAAACAGTTGTCTGGGATATAGCTATACATCACAGACACTTTCAGAGTGCCACACAACCGTATGTCCACAAATGAAATGGCCAGATGTTTCACATTTCTGTATTGAATTATTGTAAATGTGAGGTTAATGTGGGATAGGTAGCCTCAGCTTTCAGAGAGCAAGGCCTGACATTGATATGTGGGCAGTCTGGGCCATGGCCCAGCCTGGGCCAGAATTACTGTGGCAGGAGAACTGATGCACAGAGTAATGTCCCTGGAAACCTGCTGATCCATGGATGTTCCCAGAAAGAGTTATCTGTCCAACTAGTAGCCCTGATAGCTGTTACATGGTTAACATGAGTCATGGTGACTAAGGTAATCCCCTGAGGTGATACTTCTTTCCATTGACCGACCTTGTCAATGTGTCTGTCACTAATAACTGTCCCCTTACTCACACAGGTCTGGTGACACTTTTTTTAATAGTGCTGCTTCCACTGTACAGGCCTATTACACATCTGAGACATGAACAGTGTAGCTAGTGGGTTAAGTTTGAATAGACTTAGAAATGTAAATCATCTGCTTGGCTACAATATTCCCTATCACACAACACATACAATTGTATGTTGATGGCCATCCCTGTTGCAGTGCCTTCTCCCACGTCGCAGCCAAAGCCTGGAACAAACTCCCAGGCAACATCAGACGCTCCCCCACTCTGCACACCTTCAGGAAGAGCCTCAAGACCTGGCTTTTCGGCCAACCCTGAGCTGCAAACCCCCCTCCCCTCCCCTCCCCAGCGCCTTGAGACCCTCACGGGTGAGTAGCACGCTTTATAATCCCCTGATCGATTGATTGATATGGCAAAAGTGGTGCCTGTGACGGCACTACAAACAAAACAAACTTATTATGACTTACTAAAATATTCAAATAAGTACTCCACATGTCCACACAGCCCCCAGAGAGGTAGCTTTCATTGTCACACATACCAGCCCTTACCTTGTGACCTTAGTATTAGGATGTTGTGTATACTATGATACTTGTCTCTATGGACCATATGCATCAGTGCAATGGGCCTGACAGAAAAGGTGTCTGAACAGTCATTCACAGTTAGTTTACCCTTCAGAAGGTAAAAATGGTGTGTTGTATGTCATGGTAGCTAACATCATATTTCATGTAGGATGGGCCTGGCCTACATGATGTTGGTGGGCTGGCTCAGTCAGTTTTGGTCATGACCAGGCCCGGGTTAGTCATCAGATGACCGTAAAAGTGTTTATCCATGCTTTAGTTGTGCTTAGCATGTGACATGGACACATGTAATGTGTTGAATCGTGATGAAGGCTTGTGCTAGATGTCAACGTAATGTGTACCAAGCTAACAGTTATCCTCAAACTTCCAGTTACAATTTGTTTCTACTTCTATTGCATCAATACAGGTCAACGCTCATCAGAAGAAGGTCATTTGGAAATCCATCCCCTGCAAGGTGCAGACCCCGGTGGTCTTCAACCCGTGTAATGTAAAGAGGTGGGAGGACCTGCGGTGCTGGACCCAGAAGATCATGGAGGTCCAGTTGTGAAAGTCATCTTAACATTGAAGGGGTGCTTGCCTGAACCTGAAACCCCTGATGGCTTGCATACTGGTGGAATGGAATGTTTTGCTTTTATTATTGCACGCTTTATGCACTGATAGTGCATGGTTATAGACAGTGTGTTTGTACGGGGTATATGAGGTCCAAATACATTTTTAAAACTCACACTTATTGTAGTACATTGTGCAATACTTCTTTAGTGAGTATTTGGTCATGCACGCTCGCTCTTTTCTTCCCATGTAAGCATTTATCTGTGAACAGGCCCTCTCAACATTGGCACTTGAGATGGGCAATGCCAGTACACAATTTGCTAACTCTGGCCATTGACATAGCTTTCTATGCCAATAGAGGTGCACCTGAAGATTGTGATTCTGTGGGACAGGTTCTGCAACATATGCATTGAACTGGATGCATATGCCCTCAGTCATTGAAGCGGCCAATTGACTTCAAATGCCATGGTTGGTGAAGGGATATTTCTATGCATCATTGCAAGCCATTTCTCATGCATTGTAAAATAAAATTTCCCAAATTGCTTCTCAACATTTCTTTGCTTACCAAGTGGCAAGAATTCTAACATGGAACATGTTGCAGTGCCAAAGTCACTAAAAGTGTCGCTCAGCCTACTCTCAATGAGATGTTTCACATCTACACCAATTACACTGAACACTTAGGGGCCGATTCCGATTCGGGCCGGAAATCTCTCAGACCGAGCTGGACCCGGAGAGATTTCCGACCGAATCGGACCCTAGCAGCCCGACCGAACGAGTACGATGCGCACGTATGCTATCGGACTCGAGTCGGTCGGACTCCCATTGAAGTCAATGGGAGCCGGTCGTACAACGCGTACGCGGGCTCGCATTGACTCAATGGGTGCGAGGCGAACAAGGGCGCCCCTACAGCGGGTACGCCTCGGAGCGACTCGCGGCGTACATGCACAGGTAGGGGGACCCATGGGTCCCCCTGTGTGCGACTCGCGCGGCCACGCGTACAGGGGGTCCGACACGGACCCCCAAAGTACGGCTCCGACTGCTTCTTGGAGCCGGACGGCGCGAGTCGGTCGGACTGCTCGCGGCGCGCATCGTACTTGCCCGGTCGGGGAACGTCTCCATTGCGCGGTGCGAGGCGCATCCGTGCGAGTAGGTCGGAGCGGTTGGGACCCGCGAACGAGTCGGTCGGCGAATTCGCACGCGCTCGCATCGTACTCGCTCGGCCGGACGCACGTACGAATCGGTCGGGAAAAAGGGCTCCGAATCGGATCAGGTTCAGCCAAATCCGATTCGGTGCCCTACCGGCCGAGATCGGAATCGGCCCCTTAGTAGAGTGTTTTCAGACTCTAGTTTTTTGATTATGTCCACTATAGCAGTCATGTTTTCCTGTACAAATCTAGGAATGCAGTAGAGTGTACTTTTTCTCACATCACTATCGATATGTGACCAAAGATCCTTACATTTCTTGCCCTTGGCATTATCACTAAGCAAAAATTCTGTACACCGTTGCCACATGGATAATATAGTATTCACAGCCTCTAGGACTGAGAATCACCAGCTAAATGACACAGTTGGAATGACTCATTCTTTGATGCCACCCAAAGCACAAAATGAGAAATATTTGCATTTTTTTCCCCGGGTATAACGAAACAGTGCACCAGAATGGACTACAAAGTCAATAGCATTCTTCATTATCTCTTAAGATTGTAAAGATGATTTCAGCATACCTTCAAGCAAGTGGCAAGGATCTCTTACAGGGAAGCACTTCAGCTCAGGTATCGATTTTGACCGGTCATCACACAACATTTTCATGTACGTAGATGAATTGCTGCAAATACAAACAATATCACTCCAATATTTATTGGACTTTGTAAGAACTTTTGCAGCAGCATTCCAAGTGACTCTGCATTCCATGTTTCCAAAACGTCTGGCGTCATGTTTTCACCACAATCCCAGATGCTTGGTGCCAGCACTCTTTTCAAAGATACCTGTCACTTCACCTTGCATTGAATGTTTAAAGCCTGGGGTGTTTGGCAATTCACCTACTATCAATACTGACTCGCTAGAAATAGGGGGATAATGTATCAAAGGGTTTCACCAATTCTCTGTCTGTGGGTAAATGTGATGGTACATATTGGGAATGATTCTTATGGAGCCAGTCATTTTACCTATCAGAGAAAGAATCAAATGTAGCCAAAATATCAACATGATTTTGATATTTCCTGATTCTCTACGGTTTATAAAATAATTAAATAAGACCTAAAACATGCTTCTAAACCGTGCATCTTTAGACCAAAGATCCCAAAACTAAAAATGCAAAAGGAAGAAAAAACAATTTTTTAGTGACATTCTTAAACAAAAAAACTCAAGCAGAATAATGTTAGCCCAGTTGTTCTTGCTGCTGCGTTGTATACCAAAGTTTCATTGTATTCAGGAACAAATAAAAAGTACTCTTTCACTCACCTTTTCCTTTCTTTGAATGGCATTTAGATTGTGCTGGGAAGGTGTTTTTTCAGTGTTTATATGTTCACACTTGTGAGGGCTATTTTCCTTTTGTGGGGGTTTTATCAGTTATTATAGGTTTAAACCTAAAACAGGATAGCCTACACATAGGCAACTGGTCTTCCTTGTGTGAGGAGTGTTGTACCCTCACTACTGTCTCTCATGTGATGGTGGCCCTATTGTATGTGACATGACATAGCATTCACAGTACATGCAGTGACTGTACAAGAGGTCTCATTTGTAATTACAGTTCTACATTGAAATGTGAGTGCAAACATCACAGGTGCCCTCATCATTAGTGCCTACATGTTGTCCAGTGTAAATTTGTCAGTTGATGGTTCATCTGCAATGGTCTTTCAATATACTCATTCACTGACTGGTGAAATGCATGAGATGTAGAACTGTGGGGATCATATGTGAGTGTCTAGACTGATCCTCACAAGGCAATCAGAGTATGCAATAGCAAAGAGTTGTGTGATGTACCTGCCCATTAGGACTCTAGTGATCCACATCTTCATGTCATAGATGTTCAGGGACACCCAACACCTTCAAAGGTATATTGGCTTATGGATATACAATCTATGACTGGCGTCATCACCTGTACCAAGCAGGATTGGGGATGTTCATATGCCTATATGAAGTGTTGTGCTGTGTGAATTCAGAACATCTATCTCCCAAATGTTTGGACCTCAATGTTTTCAGGGAATTGTATCTGGTTAATGTGATACATAGCTAAACTACATGTGCCCAGCTTTCATTTGAATTTTCAGGTAGTGGACATATGATGTAATTTTGAGTGCAAAGTGTCATCAGTGTGCAATGAGCATTTGCTTGTGACATGATTTTACCCCGAAACCAGTCCTAGGATGCTTGTTTCCGGTTCAGGGAGGACCCAACGTTGCAGTTTGGGCTGGATTATTCTCATGAAGAACAGAGTCAAGACTGATTTGCTTATGGCATGGTCCAAACTGGGGTGGTGTAGTGAGCAAAAGAATGATGGATTTAACCAAGATCTCTTGACTGGGGGTGAATGTTTGATTAATTCAGCATTCCATCAATCATTTGTTACTGCAGTTTCTAAAAGTGGCATTTTAAGAATTGTGATCTAAATTCAGACTTTTCCTTTAAAGAGGATTTTAAATTACAAATCATTTGTGTGTGAACAGCATATCTGCTCCCATTCCAAAGTTAGCACCTATTACATGTATTAAGGTAACCCAGTGTTAGTCAATGGGTGCGAAATGCCTAACAACATTGAACATTTTGTTAGCTCAAAATGGCAGTTTAAAACTGTTGTACAGTCTGCAGTGGCAGGCTTGAGGCATATTTTTAAAGGCTACTTTAGTAGATGGCACATTGAATGCTACTACCGACTGGCAGCATTTAATTTACAGGCCCTGAGTACATGTAGTACCATTTACTAGGGGCTTACAAGTAAATTAAATGTGCCAATTAGGTATATGCCAATTGTACCATGTTTAGGGAGAAAGCTCAAGCACTTTAGTATTGTTTATTAAGGGAAAAGTGCACAGAGTCCTAATGCCAACAGAAACGAGTTCAGAAACAGAGGGCAAAAAATTGGAAGTGCCCCGGCAAAAAGGGCCAGGTCCAACAGGGTCCTAACATTGATCTTTCCAAGAATATTATGTAGGGGAATCGAACTTTAAAGGAAGAGTCACAGGGGTGATTTCTGTTGCAGAGAAAGAGGTTCTTTTATTAGGTCAGCCTCATCAGAATGAAATGGGAATCAGATTGGACCCAGAGCTAGACCCCCATATATGTAACTGAACATGGAAGAAATAGCAACTGGCGGTTTCTAGAACAAACTAGTAACTCTAGACCAGCAGGTGCAGAGAACTAGATGCCAAATTGAAGAAGAAAGTTTGTTCAGTAGTCATTTAGAAGCTCTGTGAGTACTGATTATTTGCTCATCAAAATGCCTTACAGCAAGACACTATTCTGGTTATACACAAGGTGAGAAATGTTTCTAACTTCCTGGGGGAAGAAATTTTGGAGAATCTGTGAAAGAATAAAATTATCAAAGCTATTGAATTGTCCAATGTGATAAATTCACTCGAAACCTCTGGTGATTTCAGATTGTGTGTAGATCTTTGCAGCTTGAACAATTTAGTTTAGGTGGTCTTAAATCTGGTTAGGGAAACAGTGTTTTCCAACTTAATTCAAACAAGTGCATATTATAAGGTGGTTCTTGATGAAGATTTATGCTATTTAACTTCATTTGTAACTTTTAAGAGGATGTTTCAATAAAAGTCTTTGCCAATTGAGCATGCTAGTGAGGCATTTTTGTCCTAGAGAATCATGAAAAAAACATTAGAGTGGATCTTCGAAGGGTGGCGTTGAATGATGACATTCTAATCCATGGCGGACCAACATTTACATGCAAAGAGATTTTGGAGAAAGTTTTGTTGAGTGTGTAGGTAAAAGGTTTAACATTGGAAAAATGCAGATTTAGATAGTCGGAAATTTAATTTTTGGGAAATGTGTTTTCTTCTTGGGGAGGAAGGCCCAAACAAAGCCATTCTAGTGACTTTGATACCTGAATCCAAAGAACAAATGATGTTGTGTGCCAGCCTAACAGACTTTCACTCAAAGTTTGTGAATGTGTGTGCCACAATTATAGAGTAGTTGAGTGTTTTTATTGAAAGGAACCTCAGGGTCGGGGAAGGGCAAGGAAAAGAGGAAGAGGAATACGGGGTTCAGTCCGCAGGAAAACCGGATCATCATCACAGAGGTGAAAGAACACTACCAACAACTGTTCATCACCTCCACTGTGTCATTGGCAACACAAACGGAAATATGGCAGTCGATCATGAACAACGTGAATGCAGTCGAAGTGTTGAGGAGGTCAATGGAGGCGGTCAAGAGGCGCTGGCATGATGTGAATAGCCAAACCAAGCAGAAAGTCGCTGCCAACCGGAAGGCAGCAACGGCGACTGGAGGTGGGAGTCCTGCGCCACAGGAGGAGCTGGATGAGCGGGAGGAAATGGTGGCCACAGTCATCAGTGTGGAGACGGTGCAAGGAGTTAGGGGTCTGGACACAGCTCGATATGACCTGACCCAACAGCAACAGGGTGAGTAATGACCAGGGACTGGGGGGACGGGGGGAGATGGGCACAATGGCACAGATGCACAATTATGTGTAGCACACTGCACACCCACAATGATTGTGGAACATGTCCCTGATACCCTTGGCACACTGCAGCACACATAGAAACACCAAGTAGGCCCCGTCCACTATGTGCACAAAGGGGCCCCTCTCCCTATCACCATTCTCACAGCCTACCCATGCACATGTACTGAATACAGCAAAGCAGCGGCTCTGTGAGCCACACTGACAATGCAAGTGACACTGCATGACCAATAGCATGGCTGCAGTCAAAATACATGACATGGTGCACGACACAACACTGAGGTGGCCCAGTGTGGATCACATCCTCAAAGGAGCAGGTCACACTCTGACACATCCACATGCACATACAACCCCTGACGTCAACAACACATCTGCAGACAAACAATGCACAAGAGTACAAAAACCGTCCAAGAGCACAAATGACCCAAGTCGCCAACATCTCAGCACCTTTAAAAGCACACAAGTCAAAGGCACCCCGCCTCAGAGGGATAAGGGGCCGCTAAATCAGAGCTGCAGGGGTGACTGTCCCACAAAGCACCACATTCACATAGCAATCACAGCACATCAACATTGACGACAATGTGGTACAAAGTGCAACACTTTCACTACAGAACAGAGGACACAACTGGTGCCGCTTGTGCGTAGAAACTGGCCAATCACATCTGGCATAGCAGGAAACTGTGAGATGATAATGTACGAGTACAACCTCACATCCGTCATGTAGTCGAAATGTCCACTGTCTCCCATCAAATAGCCAGCTCATCCAAAACAGTCACAATGTACATTGTCATGCAGTCTGTATATAAACATGTACAATGCGTCAACATACATGAAACACACTGTTAACCTGCATCTCCCCTTTACATTGCAGAGGGACAATCAACACCTCCTGCAGAGCAGACCAGACATCTCTTCAGTGATGAGGAGGAGGACCCCCTGGCCATCTGCTCCGACACCCTCCAACGGCTCGTGGACAGCCTCAGCACCCCACCTCCAGGAGCAGGGCAGCCCAGCTGCATTGAGGTGACCCCACCCCCTGCACAGCCCACGCAGCAGGAAGCACCCACCACCACGGCTGGCTCCCAGCACCTCACGGAAAGACACATGGCATCCCAACGCCGTGTGTTAGACTGCCAGAGGGGGCTGGCTGAACAGGTGCGGGTGGGTTTCGACCTCATGGCAGCCAAACCTGATGCCATATGTGGGTGTATGAGTCCCATCAGGGACCACTTACTCTCCCTAACGGACACCCACAGTCCGTTCCATGCTCTACAACAATGCTTGGCTGACCAGCGATGACAGCACAGAGTTGGCACAGATGCGGAGGACAATGGAGAACATGGAGCAGATCCAGGCTGGAAGGATGGCTGCCACGGCTGTACACCAGCGATAGGTAGCTGTGATCTTCCATGCCCTGCAGAAACTCATCTTGCCATTGCTGCCACAGAGCCTGTCCCAGATGACTGCTGCAGGAACTTCGACACACACATCTCCGCCCCCTGATGTGTCAGTGGCACACAGTGATGCAGCCATACCACCTCCGCCACCTGATGTGTCAGTGGCACACAGTGATGCAGCCATACCACCTCCGCCACCTGATGTGTCAGTGGCACACAGTGATGCAGCCATACCACCTCCACCACCTGATGTGTCAGTGGCACACAGTGATGCAGCCATAACACAACCACACACACCTGACACACCTGACACAGAAGACGTATCAGAGGACTAAGATGTGGACGGCAATGACTCTGTGCGAGAAAGGAGGTTGTAGCATTCATCCCCGCCATTATGGCCTGTTTCTGCTTGGTTCAACCCTCTGCATCATGCCCGGGAACAACACCTTCCACTGTCCCCCGAAACACTCTGCGACATTCACCTGGACCCCGACAGGGACTGCCATATCTGCTCTGGTTACCAATGACACAACAATCAGGCTGTGGACTGAACTCTTCCTCTTCCGATTAAATTGTCATTCCCCAAAGGACTCTGGTTGGCCCTCCACTGGGCAACCATGTAATGTGGGTTTTGCATGGCCATGTACTGCTCCAGCTCCAACACTCCACAGAATGTGAATAAAACATTCCAAATCACACAGATGTGTCATGTCTATGTTCAATCAAGTATAAAAGTATGGATGAATGTAGGGACATTGATTGCACAAAAAGGTACACCCTGGGAAATGACATCAATGCGCATGTTTGACCCTGACCCACATGGCCAATTAGATGACTGTGAAGGTGTGAACTAGCTGTGGCCTCATTGCTCATGAACAACAATCTCGCAACCCCCCAACGTAGCCCCACGTCCATGTATTAAATGGGGCTGTGTGTAAAAATGTCTAATTCGGTAGCAGGCCTAAAGTAGTGTCCCCCATCACATGTGACAACAGAACATCTCTTCGCATAGCTACTCACACTCAACTGTTTGGACACAGCCTGTTTTGATGGATCACATTGATCCACATGGCAAGAAGTTGGACACCATACTCACATTGCTGAAGACACATAAGAGCACAGGTCTACCAGCAACTATCCCAACCACAATGTCTGGCTCACAGAGGTGGAGCTGGCAATAGGTACTAACCCCTAAGTGAAATGCGTCAGTCAGTCCCTCCCTGTGTATGGACAATGCTCATTGAGGCACATGATTTGTCATTCTAATCAACACTCATCACAGTTGAACACTAGTGAAGTAGCGTAGACTTTATTAGCATGTGCGTGTCAGTATGGGCAAGACAAGGGCCACAACATGCAGACCAATGCTTCAGACACTAACAGGCAGCATGGGAACATGTAGAGGTGCAAGAAATGGGGAGGCAAAAATGAATACCAATCATTACGGATGGCAACGGTCTCAGCCCACCTTACCTTGCTGGACGAGTCATGTGATGTTTGGCGTATGCTCATTGCCCCGTGTCAGGGGACATGACTCACAGCCCATGGGATCTGCATAGTGCTGTACCACCGGACTGCGCAGACTGTCTGCTCTGCTGACAGTGAGCAGGTGAAAGGGTCCAACAAGATCACATGTAGTACTACATTGCCATGTGTGTACTCTCCCTCCAGCAGTATGTCAGATTTAGGAACCTTGCCAAGCGACGCTGTGCAGCTCCGCCCATGGGACTGCCTCACCTTGCACAGGTGTGTGTCAACATGCGTAGGTGCAAGCACATGCATTCTGAGTCCAGGCGAATGCAGCCATGTCCACTGTTGTGGTGGGATATGTGACCATTTCTCCAAGAGGCAACAAGGTGTTGGGACCTGTGCTCTGGGTTACAAGCAGTTGTGGCTGCAGGAACGTAGTTACTCGTCCATGAATGCGAGTGCAGCTTCCTGGGCAATCAGTTCCAAGAGTACGTTGTTGTCGACTTCAACGAACACGAGGGCGAGCCAATCCATTAACTGGTCCGGACAGATGTGCTCCGTCCACGGCGTTTCACCAATCCACAACACAGCCCAATAGGGGAGCGCTTCGATGTGGTCACTGAACACGAGGACTTGTGCAATCTCCCATGCCCAACTGCCAGCACATACGCCAAATATCAAGACATCCCATGAACGAGTATCACAGTTACACTCCTGGTCATGGGCAAACAGGGGGCGCACACACAAGTCATAATCCAGTTCAGCTACCGTTGTGTTGGATAGGCAGACATCCATGGGCCACTCGAATATGCATGATCGACAGTGGAACCAGGGCTGGACGCAGGTGACGTATGCAAGACGGAAGCTCAGACGGTAACTGATGCGCAACACTGCCAGTGGCAGTGCCCCCAACAAATGCAGCATACGTGCACGGTACAGTTCCACGTGACAGGGGTTGTGCATGTGCCCGGGATGTTCTGCCATTGCGTTGGTGGCTCTCGTAGAACCGGCACTCTTCTGACCTGCGGCAGTAATGTGGATGATATGCCACAGCTCGGAGCAATGAGTTGTATGTGTGTGCAATGTTTGGACGTATGGGTTGTTGTGTACGTAAGTGTCAAGGGCATTCCATGCAAGAGTACCTCGAGCAAGAACTTCTGGGTGTGGATACGTTGGTCTTTCATTAGCGCTGTGCGTAGTGTGGGAGTCATCATCATCTGCTATGGTATCTCTCTCAGGGGGTGTCTGCCGCATGCAAGACCAAGGTCGGAGGTTCAGATGTCCTTCCGCCTTATGTATTGAGCCAAAGGAGCTTTCATCCCTAATGTTAGCCTGACTACTGCTTGCATTCTGGAAATGTGATGTGGCTTTCGTGCTGCATTTGGGGCTAGGCCTTAGGCTTCTGGTGCACCAATAGCGATACACACACAACAGTTGGCATGTATGTGCCAAGAGCCTTCCTTTCACTGTCTCTCTCTCCCTCTCTTTCTCTCTCTCTCTTTCTCTCTCTCTCTCTCCCTTTCTTTCTCTCTCTCTTTCTCTCTCGCTCTGTCCTTTGATGAGCGCATGACACACATTCTTATCTTGAATTTTGTCTTGCAGGGTGTGACTTACAGATTGTCCAGAGAAGACCCGCCATGACTCTTCTAAATAGTTGTTTTGAGTTAAAATTGAATAAAATGATTTGTTTGGAAATTCAGAGATGAATGATTGATTCTCCTTTTTCGGACCACACATGAATGTTAATTGTTGTAATTGTGCGACATCAGGCGAATTGTTTTGTTTATGATTTCGTAAAGTTGGTGTAAAATATCTTTGTCTGGGGGGTGGTGCCCTGGGCAGGGCCCTGGGGGTCCTGGGTGTGGTGGCGGTGGGTGTTGGGGCCCTCTTGGGTGTCCGAGCTGCATGATCAGTAGCTCCATGGCATCTGTTGTTCTTCTGGTGTGGCTGTGGGCTGGGCTCCCATTTCTGGTGCCGGTTATCGTCCGACTTAATACCAGGAAAGAGCAGGTGTTAATTCCCTGCTGCTAACGCGCCTTATCGCATGTTTTGTGATCTTATCGCCAATCTGGCTGGTCGTTGAGAATGTTGCGAAGTGGTGTTGTCGCGTCTCTTTGCACAGGACCGCCTACTCTGCATCTCATTAGCGTTAGTTGCCGGTGTCATCCGTGGCGATGTTTTTTGCGGCTGCTATCGCTGGAAAACTGGCGATATCGGCTGTTAGCACCAGCTTGTGAATAGGACGATAAATCTATCGACACTTTAGATGCGATAAAGTGCCGCTAACTCGGCAATAAGTCCTTGAGAATATGCCCCATAGATGTTTAATAATGTTGGGTTGAGGAACGAGCCCAGTGGAACACCACATTTGATTGAGAAAGGCAAGGAGCAAAAAGGAGCACAAGTTGAAGTCTGAGATCTCTAAGCTAGAAAACGAAAACAAACTCAGGGCTCTTTTGCAGATACCAAAATACGTTAGTGTATCTATAACGACTGGATGAGAATAAGTGTCAATGGCTGCTGAAAGGTCCAAGAGGACCAAGGCAGTTGAACCACCCTGATCTATAATAACTCTATTTTTGGTTGTGGCCACATGCGCAGACTTTGAGCTATGGAGTGGCCTGAAATCTGATTGTGTGACATCCAGAATCACATGCTTCTCTCAGAAGGAAGAAAGCTGAGCATTAAAGGCCATTTTTAGGATCTTGGCAGGAAGAGACAGTAAAGAGATAGTCTATTGTTAGAGAAGAGCTGGGTCAGTTATAGGCTTTTTTAAGAAGTGGCAAGATTGTTGCTGTTTTCCAGATAGGAAGTACTGAGGAGTTTCCAAAGAATGATTGAGGAGAACTGTGAAAGTGGGTCCAACTTCATTAGCTTAGAAGCTGAAAGATATACAGGAGACACAGATCCTCAGGGAAGCCAGATTTTTCTTCACAAAGTTTAGAAATTATGAACTGTTAGGCAAGGGGTGTACATTTCTTGTGGTTGGAACCTGGGTGGGAGTAGAAGACGTAGTCCTCTGTCAGGTCAGAATGACTGATCATGTGAAAGTCCAAATAAATATTTTCTAGTTTTGCATTAAAGAAGAGCCCCAAGATGTTTCATAACGATTGCAAAAGGAAAGCATTCATCTTCTTTGCCTATGGACTTCAAAGGCTGTTTGCAATGAAAAATAGGTTTTTTGGATTTGCTAATAGTATTTGCATAGTAATTTACTTTATCTGTTTTAATAAGAACCTAACATTGTAATAGTGTCCCATAGAGATGTTGGCTACCGTATTGTACTCTGCTCTCCATCTGCATTTAGGTGTTTTTGGCTTCATGGAGGTCTGTGAGTATTGTCTTTTGGGCATTGTTTGGTGTTTGGGTGCAATGGTATTCAGGGTCTTTGTCATCCAATTGTTCAATTCTTCTGCTTTGCCTAGGGAATTCATTGCAGTTGGACGAACAGCCATAGCTAACATGGTTTTAAGATTGTCAGGTTTTACTTTGGCCCAGGAGTGCATGATCGAGGGCTGAGTAGGGTTTACTGCAGTTGTTTTTCACAGCAAAATGGATGGGAATAGAAGTGTGATCAGACTAGGTCAGCAGTAAGTGAATCCTGATTTTAAAATCATTATGATTTAAAAAGATGGCATTGAATGTGTGTTCAGCTTGGTGAGCGGTGGCCCTAACAAGTTGCAAAAGCTTGAGCAGACATAGGATCCAGAAGTGTAATAGTTCCTGAGATTTGCCAATTCTCCATGTGAAAGTTAAAGTCTCCTAGTATTATCAAGGTTGTGTACTAAATTGTTTAAGGCACTAGAAAGCAACACATGGTATAAGTGAAGTTGGATCTGCAACCTGGGGGCAACAATATAATTTTGCTCTAGAGAAGCACACAATGAATCACTTGTAATAGAGAACGTCATTGTCTCAGAGGAGAGGAATCCCTCTTCTAATGTTGTGAAAACTAGGTGATGCTGCTACCCGTTCTACTCAGATGGTCTGTACTCTTGATGGACTTGTTAGGTGGGATAGTGGCTGCAATATCTGGGCCTGGAATTTCTGTGAACAGGATTTCTATGGTGAACAGAATATCTAGCCTACAGGATTCCAATAAATGTTAGTTGCTTAGCTTTATTTTTTTAAACAAAGGTTTGGAGGCTTAATAAGAAAACTAAATAAGTTGTTGGCAGAAGGCAGTGTGACTATGGGTCTAGGTAGTCTATAACTAAGCGTAGGAGTGAAATGAGATTCACATGTTGCACATCTTATAAAGGTGGCAAGATGATAGTCAGCTTTGAGACAATCTGGTTTAAACACACCCTTAAGCTTGAGACAGCGGAGCTGCTTGCTTGAATAATTTAGGCGTGATCCTTGAAGGTGGTGTCGAGAACCAGTGTTTCCAGCACTGGGTGCATTCAAGGAGCAGGTGGGCGCAGACAGGAAAGCCTTTGGAGTGCCTTCAGCATGCCAGCTGGCCAAATTTAAAGCCCATCAAAATGGGAGTCCATGGCTAGCAGTTTATGTGATTGTGTCAGTAAAGCAAGATAGGCAAAAAGTAAAAACTTGCTGGAGCCCAGCCACTCCAGTCTCTTCTAGGGTTTTGACATCTAGCAGGGCTCACTTGGAAAAGAACATAAACTAAGTTAACAGTTTGAAATTAAAAGCATAAAGGCAATATTAAAAAATGTTTGGTGCTCCAAGATTTCAAACTGTTATTTCAAGTAGAGCCAGGCACCTCCACCAAACAGTTGCTGAAGTACTCCTTTAATGAAAACAAACCACCCCTTGGACAATGTAGGCAACACTTCCAGCACAACCTAGTTGGAAAAGAATAGAAATTAAAATAACAGTATGATATTAAAAGCATATAAAAGAATTATTTGCTGCTTCAAGATACTGGCTAATTTGTTTGCAGTTTAGCCAGGTACTTCCACTAAAGAGTTCCTTACGCATTCCTACAAGGGAAATAAACAATCATTTGAGGAATGTAAGCAGAACTTCTCTTGAGTGCCAGAAACACTTATGTGAAGTATTCTGCAACTGATTAAAAAAGTTTAAGAGTGTTTATGGGCAGATGAGCACTATTGCATGTTTTGTAGGGAACTAGGATTGTCTTATAAACAGATTATAAACCGTCAGTTAATATGCTGTCACTGGGTAGGGAAAGAACAATAAGGGATACAATGGCAATATTGACAGCAAAACGTCAGGTTTTTGAGTTTGCTTTTGTGTGTGTGCAAGGAATGAACAATGTACATGTGGGTTGCATGTCATGATTATCGTTATATTTGTCTCATGTAAGTGAATTTAAAGATGAATGTAAAGTCACATATACGTAAAAGCCTTTTATCACCAAAATGGTTTCAGATGCCGTGGAATAATTTATGAGGAAAAGTGCCACAAGAACATGGATTGGGACTTTGTGAGAAAGGGACTCTTTTTGAGGGATCAACCCCAGTTTTTGTGGTCTGATGCTGCTGTTTTTCTTAACTCTGCACACTAAGGTACTACTGTGCTGTCCACAGTACATGTACTCTGATCCCTAAACCATAATAAAAAAAATCCAAGAAACAGCCCAAGAAAGTGATTTGAATAGAAGAGTGTCAGAAGGATTTTGACACCATAAAGATGGGACTGTAAACTGATCCAATTTTTAAGGCACTTTTCTTTAGCAGAGACTTTGTTGTCCAGCCAGATACCTCAGAGCATGACATAGGGGCAGTGCTGTCACAGTTAAATAATGAAGGATCAGCCAGTTGCCTTTATTAGTAGACACCTACTGGCTAAAGAGCAGCAATAGAGTGGCATTGAGAAGGAACCTGTTGACATAGTTTGATCCTTGACAAAACTTGGGCCCTACCTGTTTGAGACTCATTTCAGAGTTCAGACTGACCCCATGACACTCAGGTAGCGGAAGCAGATGGGAGGGGGAATCAGCAACTGTTAAGTTGGTCCATTTTTCAACAGGGATTGGACTTTACTGTGGAGCACAGATCTGGAGCTGACCGAACCAATGCAGACAACCTTTCCAGGTTCTTTGGGAAACGATGATGACTGCCGAATAAATGGCTGAGTCAGTGGCGTAGCTAAGCCTTAGACCGCCTGTGCTGGCCACTGCGTCAGCCACCCACTGCAGCCTAATCGAAGAGGGGGGTGGGGGTGCTGGCGCTTCATATGGCCGTGACGGCCGCAGGTAAGAGCGGGGGGGTGATGCCGATTCTTTTGGCTGCAGTTAAGAGGGGACCGGCTGCCGCGCCCAAAACTCATGCCTCCTGGGGCTGTCCGCCCCCACCGCTCCCCCCTAGCTATGCCACTGGGCTGAGTCACTTCTTGCATTTCATATGGTGGCTTAGTGCTGTAAAGTGCATCTTTTAACATGGTCTCTGTTGGACCTAGCCCTTTTGCAAGGTCTCCCCCAGATTTTTGAATTCTGTTGCTGAACCCATTTTTATTGCCTCTTACACTTTTTCCCAGGTAACCAGCGATAAAGTGCTTGTGCTCACCACCAAAAACATGGTATAATTGGCTTACACATAATCGGCACATTTAATTTACTTGGAAGTCCCTAGCAAATGGTTCTATATGTACCCAGGGCTTGTACATAAAATGCTACTAGTGAGCCTGCAGCACTCCTTGTGCCACCCCACTGAAATAGCCTTTTAATACATGACTCAGTCCTGCCACTGCTGCCTGTAGTGCAATTTTAAACTGGCATTTTAACCTTGAAAAATAAACCTTTTGCCAGGCCCAAAAATCTTTTTTTAGTACATATTAGTCACCACTAAGGTAGGCCCTAAAAGCCAATAAGGCAGTGTGCATTGTTTGTAAAGAGTAGTACATGTCTTGGTTGTGAAAAATGCATAAATTTGTTAAGGCCTATCTCTCCCATTAGATAACATTGAGTTACCTTATTACATTTAATGAGTGATACATTTTGATTGGGGTAGTTATGAATGTCAAGCTTATACTCAAATTAATAATAATTTTAAATCCTTTTTTATGGTAAAGACGAATTTTAAGTCACAGTTCTGAAAATGCCACTTTCAGAAAGTTGACATTTTCCTGTCCTAACTATTTGTGCCTCTGTCAGTGTCCTGGGTCACATAACTGTGAATGGCTCTGCTGTTGGGCTTTGTGTATTCCCTGTCAGACAATGAGAAAAAAGAGGACTTGATGTTGGAAGTATGGGCCAACCTGCCAGCGTGGCGGGAGCAAAATTGTTCACTGCACCACTTACACTGGGAAGGGCTTTGCCTCGAACACAGTCTCTGTCACCCCAGACATCTTGGAGCCTTGACATAGGAAGGAAAGAACTTTCCAGAAGCAGATGTAGGGCTAATATAGGGAAGTAGACCACCACTTCATAGCTGTCACCAGGTCAAAATATTGGACCCTCAGAACACCCCTTCAGTATACTCCTGGACCTGCAGACGTTACAGAAAAACTGCCTTGCTCCCTAGAGGACTGCCCTGCTGCTTGAGGCCTGCCTTGTTCCTCAGAGGACTTCCTGGCTGCAACCAGAGGACTGTCCTGTTGCTTGAGGCTTGCCTTGTTCCCCAGAGGACAGCCCTGCTGCTTAAGGCAAGTCTTGCTCCATAAACTATTGCTCTGCGCTCTTAGAAGGAAGACTGGACCTGCTCCCTTCATCCCAGACTAAACTTGTGACTCCAAAGGTCATTTGGCTTACCTGTTGTTATGAGCTACAGGGCCACACAAGTTCCAGAGGCCTCCCTGTAACTGTCCAACTGACCTGCTACAACTGCACTCTCCTGGGCCTGCAAATGGATCTGCCTGAGCCCTACTGGCTGCTGCTAGACTAAGTCCCTGATTCCCAAGCTGTGCCTCTCAAGGTCCTGGACCCTTGCTGGCTTCAGAGTGCACTCTTCCATAAAGAAAGGTGAAACCCTAAAGTTTTTGGTTCTTTATGACCATGAATGAGCATGTTAGCTTTGAAACTGTGCCACCTGCAATGACCGCCAACCCAAAGGCGAACCAGCTTCTTTGTGCTAAAGCAACCACCAGCGACGACTGGCAACGTGAGATCTGTACTTCATGCTTCAGCAACAACAGCCTGGGGTGACCGCCAACAAGAAGCTCAAGCAACAACCGCCCTCTGTGCCTGGCTGGATCTCTGCACCACAGCCACGTCCATCTTCAAAACCAGGCCTGCTCTTTGTGCTACAGCAACACCATCCACAACTCTCTATTGCTCCTCTCACCCTCCTCCACCACAAATGGAAATCTTTGCATCGAAGTTTGAGAAGGTAACTTTTTCAGTGGGACTAACTTGGTCCCAGCCTGAACTTGTGACTTTTTAGTAGTCTAGCAGATGACCAAGAATGGCACTATGTGCTTTTAGGTGCGATACGTACCTAAAATGTTGAAATTTAATATCTCCCGTTCTAGTGATTGGATTTTTATCATTTTTCTAAATTAGTTAGGGATTTTTCTTGTGTTGTTTTTTTCACTGTATTGCTGTTTGTATGCTGCATAAATATTTACACATTTCCTTTATGTTAAGCCTGACTACTATTGTGCCAAGCAGCCAGAGGGTTAAACACAGGTTAATTGTGTGACTTTTGTGATTCACCCTGACAAGGATTCTGATTGGTGCCTCAGCTGGGCTTCCAAGACCCTCTATTTCTTACAGTTACTCCAAATCTTTGTGGGCTGATGCTAACCAGTCACCAGTTTCGGTGCTCTGTCCGCTAAACTATGGCAACAATTAGCTAATCCCCAGTTGGCAATTAACTCTCCAGTAGGGTGGCCGAACTGCAGCAAAATACACCAGTGGTATAGAGACTTAAATGTTACCTGTGAAATGCAGCATCCAGTGTGCCAATCACTGGACTGAAAAGGAAAACGTGGCTTCTAGACTACATGTGTGGTTTGAATCCTGCAGCTTTTAAAACCAGAGCATTACTGTGAAAATATACCTTTTTGACAGAAGAGAAACCCAACTTTCAAATATTAAGGAAGTCACCCCTAAGTAAGGTAGGGTGCCTGGTTTTTAAAAGTGGGGCATCTAATCTAATGTTTGCATGTTCCTACAGTGACTAGCCCCCAAAAGTTATTTTTACTGTTAGATCTGTAGATGGTTTTATGAAGAAAATCTGAAGTACAGTTAAGATGTTTATTATGTATATTGGGTTTGGAATAAGCTACAGAGACTAGGCCAACCACTGCTGCAGGCAGGCCACTGCTACTTAGCCAGGCCAGTGCTACTTAGCCCTTCAGGCTAAGTAGCACGGGCCTGCCTGCAGCAAGTCTGTCAGTGCTGCTTTGAAGGAGTCTGAAATATTTTTCTTGGTGCAGAGACAATGGCTTAGGCCAGGCAGGAGAGCTCGGGAGAGCATTGTGCTTACCCCAGGCAGGACAGCTTAGGAGTATCTGTGCACTTCACTAACTTAGTTAAATGAAGTAACTACAACTTGTGCACTTACCAATCACAGGGTTGTCATCAATTATGTAATTTCAGATGTTATCATTAATATTATCGTCAGAGATTTTCTAATGTACAATTTTTGGTGACAATTTATTTATGCATTTGAAACTATTTTGTTCAGAAGTGTGATTAATAATGTAGAATAGTTATGCCATATTTTCATACAGGACACTGTTTATTTAAAATGAATGTAGATTCTGCTCTTCTGATCATCTTGCTCCTGCTCATTTTCCCTCCCAGTCAGTAACCCACTGCAGGTCATCTCTCCTCATAGTTTCTGCAGAGACATAAAAGGGGACAATTGTATTACAAAACATGTATTGTGAATCAAGCTTTCCATTCTATAACCAATGTACCATTTTGAAGGATCTCCGCTAGAAGTTCAGATGCAGGCATACAAAGAACATAATTCTATGAGCTATTGTTTTTGCAAAAATGTTTCATATTGTTTTGTACATCTCCGGAGTGCAATTGCTGGTGGAAGCAAGCATATAATTTCTCATACCGTAAAAAATGGGTTAGTGCTAAGAAACTTTAATATTTACATAGTTGGTTGTGATTTGCCAAAGCGACCTATCAATGATCATACCATGTTGAATTTGCAATTTTATTAATTAATATGCAGAAATTGAGTATAAAAACCCCTGGTTTTTGGGACCGGTGGCAACTTTCTATTTTCCTCCAGAGACTCTGTCCGATTATTTTGAGACTTTTTCCTATCTTATGATGCTGTCAGTACTATTTATAAGTTTGGCTTTCAGAATTTTCCTAGTTGTATTAGCTTAAATAGGGAATGACTCTATATTTCTCTATTTGAGCCTTCATGGCAGATTTATGCATTTTTCATTATTATTATTATTTGTAATTCTGTAATCATTAACTTTTTCCCTATTTTTATCTATAACTCAGTTATTGAATGATCCTAGTTCTATTCTTAATTTTACTCTGATAAATTCATATCTTATTGGTGAGGAATGCAGTCTCTTATCACTAGATCAATGACATTTCCTGCAGCTGATCTGTCTAAGATATCAATCAGGGTGCATAAAATATTTTGGGTTCAGAAAATTATTATTAGTGAAATAATATGTGAGGTCACAACTCGTGCATGGTGACTGTGCAAGTTATAGAAAGTTCATTTAATTATAACTATAACTGGTGAATTTCAGGTTTTTTGGTTTTAAAAGTGTTACATTTGAACTTCCATTTTCACCTAACAATGATATCATTTTAAATTTTTAGTTTTTCAGTACATTTCTGATGTTTTTTAAAAAGTAAAGATATTTTTACTATATTAAAGTAAAAAGTCATTTTAACCTTTGTTTTTTTTCAGTGAATTTCTAGGTTTTTTAAAAACATATAATAATATGTTATTAGCATTCCCCCCCGGATAGCCAAACCCCATTGTACATGGCTTTGGTTGCTGGGCCTGCTTCCAACCCCAATGGGTGCCCAACCCTCCATCATATGCAGCATAGGGTTGACCGCAGGGTCGGGCCTGCTCCAAGGAACACCTACCTCACTTATTTTTTTACATTGTTTTTCGAACTTGGGGTAATCTCGCAGGACTAAGGGGTGGCTTGCACTGACTCTTGCAAGAGTCCAGTGGGATGATGACAGCCCAAAAATATTTTCTTTTTAAATTTGGCCTGCTTTCTGGGTAAAGATCAAGCTTTCCACCACATTTGGTGTGTCAGTTCACTCATTTTAGCTGTATTATTGTTCAAAAATCCCTATGGAAATTGCATATTATATATATTTATATATACATTCACTGAAGAAGCAAAAGGTTAAAGGGGCATTATTGTTAGTTAACATGCCTCGCCATGCACACTGTTGTTATCAATGATGTAATTTCAGATGTAATTAGGGATGTTATCAATGCAGTCATAGAACATGTCATGAGTGATATAATATGTGAGGGCACAAGCAGTGCATGGCGAGGGCGTGAGGTATAGTTACTTTTTCACTGACATTTTCACCTTACTATAATGCATCTATAACATTTGTTTTTTTCAGTGATTTTCCAAGGTTTTTTTATTTAAAGTAAGATGTTCATCACCTTTCACAGCATGTTGTTGGCTGAGGGCCTAGCCTCCAGCCATGTTATGTGCCTTCCCTGCGTGCCCACTCAACCCCCAACATTCAAGGCCTTCTGCCACGCCCTGTGCCTAACCCCCTGCCAAAACCTCTTTTTCAAATTTTATTGTGTCAAGGATTTGCAGATCCAGCCTGATTCACCAGGGGACCACACTGTGGCTCGCAGTAGAGCAGCAGATCCACAGAACCCAAAAAACACATTTTCTTTTAAACGTTATGCCACAGGGGGGCCAAGGTGCCCCTATTCTTTCCCTTATATCTTATTTTTATTTATTTTGTAGCACTGGGGGACTGAGTCTCTGAATCCTAAGATGGTGACTGCAACTTCTCCTTCAGGTTACAGACAGCCAATCACAATGCATTCTTGAGCTTTGGATCCACCGCTGTGCGTCCATGGGGCTACAGCGGCATGAAATATACCTCAATTTTGAGCCTTAATTTCTCAAGAACAACTTAATGGATTTACTCCAAATTACAAAAAGTACGCTTCCTGGATCAAGATCTAGCTTTCTGCCAAATTTGGTGCAATTCCACTGAGCTGTTTTGGCTACAGCTGTCTCTAAACTTCCTAGGGATAATTGCATGGGATGTCCGCCTCTTTGCAATATATATAGGGTGCCACTGTGTAGTTATAGTTAGGACCAAGTTTTTGTTGGAAATACATTTTTGGATTTGTTAATAATTCTGCTGCCATTTGATAAATCTTCACCAAAGTTTCCCAAAAATGAAAAACCCACCTCAGCTATTTCCTAGAAAATTTCAGGGTAAGCCATCAAGCGAGAGCCAAGACAAAGAGGGGTCCCAAAATGTGTTTTCCCCTGCAATTTCAAAATGGAAACTTTGGATAACACTACAACCAAAGCAGCTGAACAAAATTACACCAAATTTGATTAGGAAGAAAGGTAGATTTTGAAACAGGGATCATGATTTTTATCATTTTGTTAAAGTCCAGTTCACCATTTGAGAGAAATTAGGCTTCAAATGTATAGCTTTCTAGCAACGCAGTACTATCAAGCTAGATTTTTCCAATTCTTGTGTCATTTCTTAATATATTTTCTTAATTTAAAAAAAAAAAAATGGTTGTGAGATTTTTATTGAGTTGTTTTAGCAAATTAGTTCTGCCCACTGAATGCCTGTTTTTTGCATTTGACTACCGAATTTATGGACTTTTACTGTGATTGAGCCTCACTACCCGCGTCTCACTCATGATGAATCCACCATAAATGGACTGAGAGGGCTGACTGCCAATGCCCACTTTTAAGATAATGCCTTTGCTGTGCAGCTAGGTCTAGAAGCCTTGGGCTGGCTACAAGCGAACATCTGAGTTCACGAATGTGCGCATATGTGCGGGCTGCACATGTGAGACAACTTTCTTGTGTAGCCTGGTATCTGCACATAGGTAGTCTGTCCCAGATGTGACCCTTCAGGGATTGGTACTGGCATGTGGTAGACTTTATAATGTGAGTGGGCATTAATAGTGTAGGTCTGTACTGCTTACTGAAGGTCTGTGGTGCTTAAATTGTATTACACATTATAGGTTATGTGAGGATTTGTGTGCATTATATGATATGGCTGTGGGGCCTTATCCTGGAATACACTCTCAAAAACTGTCTTGGGTCCAGTCAAGCTCACTTTTATCACGTTTGCTCAACCTAGTTAGCTGTGGCTTCGAGCAGCAAGGCTTGACACAGGAACTTAGGAGAATATTTATGAGCCCCTTTACGTCGCTCTTGCACCACGCAATGTGATGCAAAAGTGACATAAATTAAAAATGAGATTTATGAAGCCATGCAAGGCCACCTTGCGTGGCCCTCAGTGGCTTCATAAATCTCTAGTAATGCAAAGCAGCGCAAATTGCTGCATTGCATTACTCTTTGCCAGGGAGGTGTTTGCATGGGTGCTCCCATTCAACATCCATGGATTTTGATGGATTCACAGATTTACCAGAAGTGGTAGACCTGGGAATGTACCAAAAGCCTATACCTCCCCAGGTGAGGCAAAAAGAGTAGAAATATGACTAGTTCTCCTCGATGTGTCCTCATTCTGCTTGCTGCGTACTGCAGCACACATAGAAAGAAGAAAAAGCCTCAGGGGCTTGTTTTTGTGCAGGAAGGTGCCCCTAACCCTACTAAAACGATCCTCCTTACAAAGCAGGCCCCCTTGCACCATAATGGCGCTAGTCAGCCTAACGGGCGCCAGCACAGGGGAAAAGGCAGGAATGTGCCGTATTGACTTAAATACAGCGCATTCCTGCCCATTCCCTGTCCTGGCTGGTACAAGCCCAGAGCTCCAACATTCCAATGTTTCTCAAAATGTAGAACCATTTTTCTTTTAGTGACTGGAATGTTCTAATAGCCTTAAAGCCTTCTGCCGCAGACTATACTGGTTTTTAAAGGACCTCTCCCTGCTATAGGCCCTCGCCTGTGACGCGGGCCTATAACTCGGGTTCAGGGACTTTAACAAACGAAATATCCTGAGACCGTGGACTAAAAGGCTATATTCCATGTCTATAAGAAAATCTGTAAATAATCTTCTGAGGGTCAAACAGTATCGTAACTCAGATAGAGGCTGGTTATATTTGTTTGAGATGACTATGATGAAAATAATCCTACACGTTTTCTGATCTATTGTCATAGCGTGTTAATTCATCTAATTCTGATATCTGGAATGTTAACTTTGTTGCTCCATACTTAAATGTTGTCATGTTCATTAATTTCATAGTTTTCTTTCTTTGCAATCTTCCTGGGGTACTTTCCAAGATAGACGTAAACTCTCCAACCAATCCTTAATTTTACCAACTACATTGGCTTTGACTGCCATTTTTGCATGTTTCGCTCTTATAATTTCTAGTTCCAATTTCACCCATTTCGATTTCTCCCTTTCTTGTATTTCAGGAATGATTCCCATTTGAACTAATACCTAGGATCTCCAGTAAATTCTAATGTTTTGCGAACCATATCTCTCATGGATGGTTTGAAACTGATGTCCGTGTAAAGAAAACAACTTTTCCCATTGCAATCCTGCCCAACCTACGCTGAAGGTTCGATTCTTTCTCTTCCTTTGTTCACAAATGGGTGCACATAACTCCCAGAGAGCTACAGAATGCTCAAGAAGACGGCACGATAAAGCATCCTGTTGACACTGCCCTGGGTGTCAAGAAACCCGAAGAACCTCACTGCATTGTTATTTTTTAAGAATATAAACAGATGTTACATATTTCCATTTCAGCCACTTAAAAGTCGCCGCTTTCTGTGCTTTTTTATCAACGTGGAATATATTGTGGCATCTCTAATCTCATGGCTCTGTATCATTTTCAATGGAAGCGAGGTTTATCTATTGCTTTGTGCACTTTGATATAGTTTTATTGATAGACATTTGTGAAGTGCGTGTAAAGTGTTAAAGCTGATGTTGGCCTTTGAAAACTCTTCTTGAAAGGTGAGCAGTGACAGATAACCCTTTCAACAATTCAAGCAGATTTTCATTCAGCAAGGGCTTCAATTCCCCTTCACATGCATCACACTCTGTGCAGAGTCCAGGAAAAACAGCAGAACACATTTGATGAAACTGAAAAGACAAGGAGAAGGTGAGAAAAGGTCATGAGAAAAGTAACTGAATATAGAAAACCTGACCAAGATTGTGTGCAAATATTATCACTTTGATTGACAATGTTACATTAGAGTGAAAAACAAATAGAAAAAGCGACAATGTGAGTTACCTTGTCAAGGTGCCAAATTGGTAAACTGACCCTATGAAAGAATTTGAGACCTATGAAGCCTTGCTTATCAGGGACATTTGACGTAAAAAAACACTATTGCAAACATATGCATTTCAATGTTTGTAGAGTAATGCTTTGAACGTCAATGAATACGTTCTCCTGCAAAGGAAGGCTTTTTATTAATGATTCTTATTTTATTTCTACATTTGATAAATTTGAAGTTGCAATGTTCATCCGTAGAAATGTGTTTGAAGGGTTGCTGTTCAAAATACTGCTATTATATTGAATTGCTGCGATCTGTTTCTTTAATTCACTTGCCATGTACCACTCACATATGACTGAAAACGGATGATTTAGTAAGAAAATGGACAGAAACTAAATCACTGTACACAATACCGGCCAAAGGATTGAAGGGTGGGGAGGTACTTCCACACAATGGAAGCAGAACGGGGGAAGGGATACGTCCTCCCAAATAATAATCAATAACAAGAAGTATCCCGCCCAATGGGAACTGATATTGGATATGTTAGGTATAGGCACAATTCTCTACTAAGGAGATCTTATCATATGTTACTACCAAAACTGGGAGCAATACCTCTTTGTGTAGTAACCCTCACACACTCTAATAGTGTCATGCTTCATCATCGGGTTCACGCTGGCTCCTAAAGGCCAGGGTGGGCTCAACCGTATTTCAGGGAGCGCTTTTGAGAAGAGGCCAGGGGGGTTAAAGATTAAAAATCCTCCAAATACTCCAGGTATCCCTTTAATATGGAGTAATGGCGGATATTAAAAACAAATTGTAGGGTGTCCCAAGGTTACAATGGTCCTATGACCCTATATTCATTGCCAACATGTTTCAGCCAGTGAACGGCCCTATGGGTCCACAGTTTCTTCAGGGCAAACCACAATGATAAATCCCTCCCTGGAAATATCAACAAATTAGTAAAACAGAAAACTGTTCAATCAAAAAAACGCCATATGGATATACTTATCCTCGGTGGGGCGTTTGCTCATAGGTTCGTCCAACCCAATTCAGATGGGCAACACAATTCTCATGAGTGCAGAGAGAAGGGTCAGTCCTGTAGTCAAACTTTTGTCGAGGATCCTGGCCCCGCGGCAATACCTACTTGGTTCTGCAGCCTCACGCCGGGGGTATTTTGTTGATATTTCCAGGGAGGGATTTATCATTGTGGTTTGCCCTGAAGATAGCCGTGGACCCATAGGGCCGTTCACTGGCTGAAACATGTTGGCAATGAATATAGGGTCATAGGACCATTGTATCCTTGGGACACCCTACAATTTGTTTTTAATATCCTCCATTACTCCATATTAAAGGGATACCTGGAGTATTTGGAGGATTTTTAATCTTTAAGTCCCCTGGCCTCTTCTCAAAAGCGCTCCATGAAATACGGTTGAGCCCACCCTGGCCTTTAGGAGCCAGGGTGAACCCGATGATGAAGCATGACACTATTAGAGTGTGTGAGGGTTACTATACAAAGAGGTATTGCTCCCAGTTTTGGCAGTAGCATATGATCAGACCTCCTTAGTAGAGAATTGTGCCTATATCTAACATATCCAATATCAGTTCCCATTGGGCGGGATACTTCTTGTTATTGATCAGAAACTAAATCACAAATATGACAATTAATAGAATGGCCCATTTGTATATCTTTGATATTTTATGTTGCACCAATATGATGCATTTCATACTTTGCAAAGCACTTTGAGATCTAAGAGAGCGAGAGCACTTCTTCAGCCCACATAAGGATTCTGAACGGCATGGCTGGTGATGGCATTTTGACAAACAAGGGACGTGATGGAGGACACACTGCACACAACGCAGACGTTTAACTTCTGGAATTCTAATCAACATGTAGGCAACAGTAAAGTTGTTAAATGTAAAGTTGCAGAGCAAGATGGCCAGGCGCATGTAAGTATAAACCATTATTGAGAGTTAGAACCTGATTTAGAGAAAGGTGATAACTGGACACCACCCAAAAAAATGGCCATTGCAACCTTTTGTCATCTGCTGTCCTAGTTCCAGAATGACTGAAGGAGGTATTTCTGTTGAAAGAGCAGCCCTCTTCACCACTATTGGAAACATTCATTTAGCAGCTAATATGGCAGCTGAAATAGCATTAGAAGGGGTGTGCTATTCAGGAAACCATGGGAATAGGACGGGTTCACAGTGGTGGAGAGAGGAGATGGAGATCAGGGTCAAAGTCATATCCAAGTGTGCAGTGAACTGAGTGGAAGGGTGAAGCCATGCTGAGTCTACATCTGGTGGGCTGCCCTTAGCCGGTTTGTACGATGTTGTGCTCCACCAGTCTAGTGGATTTGCAGGCAAGCTGCTAACATATATACTAGGGTCTTAGCAACAGAGACACTGGTCTTATAGGGAGAGGCCAGATCTACAGTTGCAAATATACATTCAACTGCACAGGCAGAGACACACTTATTCACCTCCCACACCTCCACTCACATGCAACAACAAGCATGTACCTATAGCCTGAAACCACACCTTCTTCTTTCACATACCTGACTGCTATTCACAGAGATAGTATTCTAATGAATGATGTTGCAATAGCAAATTTCTTCATTTGTAAACAAAAACACATTTTTTAATTGACGTGCAAAATCTATGCTTAAATAACATGCATAAAATAAACTTACATTTTGTAGTAGGTAATCATACTTAGATGTTATAAGCCTACAGGTGAAGTAAACAAGTGCAGATTTAGCTTAGCCTAATTTTTGACGCCATATTAACGGAGGCTTCACATTACAATTGAAAAGCAGTTTTTTTAACGTTGAGCTGTTGTTTGCACAAAATGTTTTTCGCGTTTTGCTGCAGATGTTGAAGTTTTCCAGAATCTTTCTGTTAGTTAGTGAATAGGCATTTGTTTTGTATTAGACAGCTGATAATGAGGTTCTCACCAGCAGGAGATGATAAAAGAGGAAGAATGAATCATGGAAAGCCCTGTTTGAACCCCAAAATGTGGACGATGTATCTTTTCAAGGACTAGCATATGTAGAGCATTTTGCAGAAATGAGAAGATTGGGAGTTCACCTATTCCCAAGAATGTGCTAAAATCATATTGGACGAGGTGGAAGGAGAAAAAAGACACCATCTAGAATGTAGTGTGTTTATATTAGTGTGTATTCCTAGAGTAGAGGAGGGCTTCTCTCACTTGTATTTGCTTGAGACTCATTTCAGAGTTCTTTTGAGACTATACTTCTCTACATAGGAGGCTGCTTAGCTCATTCTCTGATGTCTGCTGATTTATTGCTGAGAATACTTTCAAGCTTGTTATGTAAAGGATTTATGCTTATGCATTGGTTCTCTCATCAGAACTCTTTAATGGGTATCTGAACTGACATAATATTCTAGTTTACTCAAATTTAATTCAGATTAGCGAACTCCTTTATGGAACACGTTTACTGTATTATTACAATATTACTGTTATTTTGACTAATAATGTATGTTTCCTTGTATTGAAATATCAATTATTGGATTATAATAACTTTTAATGCTGATATTCAAAAGACTAATATTAATACATATTGACTAAGTTATGATAAACCAAAGAATTTAAATAAAACCCTTTAACTCACACAAGTTCCCCTTATTGACCATACTAAAAGTCTTTAATGATTTTATTACGATATGGTAAATGTTGATAATTGCTCCTTTTTATTTCTCCTTGTTGACAAACAAAGGTCCATATGACCATTGGCGGGGGACATGTAATGATTACACCCGAAGATTAAGATATCGAAAACCCCATTTAGTCAATGTGATGTAAGAGATAGGAACAAACTCATCTGAGACAAAGTGAAAGAGAGAGGTAGGGCCTATGAAAGGGAGAGACAGTAGGTCTGACTAGGCAGGAGTGGTTGGACAACCATATGTCACTTTCATGAATTATGATTGTGCTAGTTTTTTCCTTTCTGTGCCCCCTTGCTGCCCTGATTGTGCTTGTTTTTTCCTTTCTGTGCCCCCTTGCTGCCCTGATTGTGCTCGTTTTTTTCCTTTCCGTGCCTGTTTCCCGCCGCTGCGCCACTGCGGCCCCGCCCCCTCACTGCCCATTTGCTGCCCCATTCCCTGCTCCTCCCTCCCACCTCCCCTTTTATGGCGGCCGCTGCGCGGCCGCGCCGCTGGCGCGCCTAAGGCAAGCCCGTCTGCGCCCGTCCGCGCCGGGACCGCGCCCAGCGCCAGAACCCCTGGCCCGGGCATCCCCCGCGCCCGCCACATCAACAGACGCCGATACGACGCCAGCACCCTCCACGCACTCAACCCCGGAAAAGATCACGCCTGCTACTGGGCCACCCCGAAGCGCACCCAAGGGCCCTTCACCTGCCGGAACTGCTGCTTCGCCAGCACCCGCCCCGCCAAACCACCGCCCAGGAAAGAACCCAACTACCTCAGATGCATCCTCCTCAACACCCGCTCCGCCCGCAAACACGCCATCGAACTCTGGGACCTTCTCGACTCAACCTCCCCAGACGTCGCATTCCTGACGGAGACCTGGCTGAATCCCGCTTCAGCCCCCGACATCGCCATTGCCATCCCGGACGGCTACAAGATCACCCGCAGGGACCGCACCAACGGAGTCGGAGGAGGCATCGCCATCGTCCACAGGAACACCCTCAGAGTCTCAACAAACACCGACGACACCCTCAGCACCGCCGAACACATGCACTTCCAGATCCACACCGATCCCAACACCACCCTCAGAGGAACCCTCATCTACAGACCCCCTGGTCCCCGACCACAGTTCAGCGATTCCATTGCTGACTTCGTCAGCACACACGCCATCGCCTCCATGGACTACATCCTCCTCGGGGACCTGAACTTCCACCTCGAGAACAACAAGGACACCAACTCCACCACCCTGATTGACAACCTCGCCACCCTCGGACTCAGACAGCTCGTGACTACACCCACCCACGCCGCCGGCCACACGCTAGACTCCATCTTTTCCACAAGCCCACACGTCTCCTTCAACCACACCTCCGAACCCCACTGGACCGACCACCACTGCATCCACTTCACCTACAGGATGCCCACCACGCACCACCGCACCGAACAAATGCCTCGCCGCTGCTGGAGCAGAGTCACCGAAGACCAGCTAACCACCACCCTCGCCCTGAGCCCACCTGCCGAACCCTCCGACCCCGACACCGCCGCCCGCAACCTCAGACAGTGGATCGACGACTGCGCCAACACCCTCGCCCCGCTCAAGAATCCGCCCAACTGCCACACCAGCAAGAAAGCCACCTGGTTCACCGAAGACCTCCAGGCCTCCAAACGAACATGCCGAAAACTGGAGAAGATCTGGCTCCACGAACGGACAGCGGACAGCTACGCCGCCCACAAGAGCGCCACCCACAGTCACCATCACCTCATCAGATCCGCCAAAAGGGCCTCACTCAAAGACCGCCTAGACAACAACGCACACAACAGCAAAGAGCTCTTCAACATCGTGAAGGAACTCTCCAACCCCAGCTCCAACACCAACGACATCCTGCCGTCGCGAGACCTGTGCGACTCACTGGCCACCTTCTTCCACCGCAAAATCGCCGACATCCACGACAGCTTCAACACCACGACCGCCCCGGCAACCACCGAGACCACTGCCCCCACAACCACCAACCGCCTGCTCTCCTGGACCAACATCAACGACGAGGACACCAGCGAGATCATGAACACCATCCACTCCGGATCACCGCTAGACCCGTGCCCTCACAACGTCTTCAACAAAGCCAGTACAGCCATCGCGCCCCATCTCCGGAAAATAATCAACATCTCCTTCGAGACAGCAACCTTCCCGGAAAGCTGGAAGCACGCCAAGATCACCGCCTTACTCAAGAAACCCAAGGCAGACCCCAAGGACCTCAAGAACTTCCGACCCATCTCTCTGCTCCCGTTCCCCGCGAAGGTCACCGAGAAAATCGTCAACAAACAACTGACCCGCTACCTCGAGGAGAACAAGATCCTGGACCATTCCCAGTCCGGCTTCCGCAGCAACCACAGCACCGAAACCGCCCTCATTGCCGCCACCGATGACATCAGGACCCTGCTAGACAACGGAGAAACAGCAGCCCTCATCCTCCTGGACCTATCGGCCGCCTTCGACACGGTCTGCCACCACACACTACGAATACGCCTTCACGACGCCGGGATCCAAGAGAAGGCCCTGGACTGGACCACATCCTTCCGTTCCGGCAGAACACAAAGCGTCCGCCTCGCCCCCTTCCGATCCAAGGCCACCAAGATCATCTGCGGCGTACCCTAAGGCTCCTCCCTCAGCCCAACGCTGTTCAACATCTACATGGCACCCCTCGCCCACGTCGCCCGACAGCACAACCTCAACATCATCTCCTACGCCGACGACACCCAGCTGATCCTCTCCCTCACCAAAGACCCTCACACCGCCAAAGCCCACCTCCACGAAGGAATGAAGGCCTTCGCCGAATGGATGAGGACCAGCCGCCTGAAGCTGAACTTGGACAAGACGGAGGTCCTCATCCTTGGCTCCAACCCGTCAGCCTGGGACGACTCCTGGTGGCCGACATCACTGGGAACAGCCCCGACACCCACCGGCCACGCACGCAACCTCATCCTCGACCCCACCCTCTCCATGACTAAGCAGGTCAACGCCGTTTCCTCATCCTGCTTCAACACCCTCCGAATGCTCCGCAGGATCTTCAAGTGGATCCCCACCGAAACAAGAAAAACAGTCACCCAGGCCCTCGTCACCAGCAGGCTGGACTACGGAAACGCCCTCTACACAGGAACGACGGCTAAGCTACTGAGACGGCTGCAACGCATCCAGAACGCCTCTGCACGTCTTATCCTCGACATCCCCGACGCAGCCACATCACACCCCACCTGAGAGACCTGCACTGGCTCCCTGTCAACAAGAGGATAACCTTCAAGCTCCTCACCCACGCACACAAAGCACTCCACAACTCCGGACCAGCCTACCTCAACAGACGACTCAGCTTCTACACCCCCACCCGCCAGCTCCGCTCCACTAGCCTCGCCCTCGCCACAGTCCCCCGCATCCGGAAAACGACCGCCGGCGGCAGATCCTTCTCCCACCTCGCCGCCAAGACCTGGAACACCCTCCCCACCAACCTTCGGCAGACCCAAGACCTACTGGCCTTCAGAAGAATCCTCAAGACCTGGCTCTTCGATCAGTAGCAGCACCACCCCCCTCTTCCCCCAGCGCCTTGAGACTCTCGCGGGTATGTAGTGCGCTTTATAAGTGACATGATTGATTGATTGATACATCGGCAGCAAGAACAGAAAAAGTGATTATGTTGAACTACCAGAAGTCTGAGAAGTCAGATTGTTAGGTGAGCTATAGATGGACAAAGTCAGGTGGAAGACATCAATATAGAGCCCTGGATGGATTACCTTAAGGAGGGCAAAGTACTGCATCATGTGCATGGGCAATTTATTGCTTGAAGAAAGAGATATAAGCTTTTGAGGTTGAAATTGTAATACCCTAAAACAGGGTGCAGCCTTTTTGAAATAGGGAAACAGATTGGAAGGTAGTTAATTCTGAGAGAATAGATGGTTAGTGTAGGAAAGTGTCCTTTTTGTATAACTACCACCATACTTTTTGCTCCAATGCTGTTGATTATGACTCTGAAAGTACATTGGCGCCTGCTACCCAAGCCCCAAGCCTCAGTGCCAGTGCTCTCACCCTAAAACTGTTATGTGTAAACTGGCATCTCCAATTGCCAAGGACTTTGCCCCTCCCCTTATAAGTCTCCTGTATATGGTACCAGTGGTACCGAGGGCATGGGCGGGAAAGGGGTCCCCGGGGCTTGCAGCACTGGTTGGGTCATTCTGAGTGACCCAAGTAAACTACTTACTGCGGGCCTGCCATTGCAGCCTACAGGAACAGTGTAGACTGCTCCATTTCGGCTTTGCCCTCACCATGTGTGACAAAGTTAATGCACCCCTAAGGAAGGCCTCCTGAGCCCAAGAGTCAGGGTGCCTTATATTAAAGGTGTGGGCATGTAAGTGCAATCTAATATGCCCCTATAGTGGGCTTTACCGTTTTAGTACACTATTAGTGATAGACGCCTCATAGGATAACATGGGCTGGCTCCCCGGAAAATCCGAAGTTGGCAACTTCATTATAGTGCCACCTAAATGAACAAGTTACTTACCTTTGGTAACGATATATCTGTAAGAAACATAGGTTAGTTATAGATTCCTTACCTTAAATTACCCCCAGGCGTCAGACTGGATCCGGAAAGTTTTTCGTCAGCAGTACCTCTGCGCGTCAAAAGGTGGCGTCGGTCGGCTCCACGTCCGTCGTTGGCGTCGTGGTCACCAGGATGACATTGAGGTAGCTACTTAGACGCCGCCCTCGGGCGCTGACATCAGTTCTCTACACGACTTTCCGTGCCAGAAACGCAGAGCCATGCAAGACACTGACCACTGGTGCACAAAACTAGGGCCCTGACACGATGTCCTTAACCCTAGAAGTCAGTTCGCAGAACGGGGAGGATGGGTCGGGCAGTAAGGAATCTATAACTAACCTATGTTTCTTACAGATATATCGTTACCAAAGGTAAGTAACTTGTTCATCTGAAAGAAACAGTTCGATATAGATTCCTTACCTTAGAATAGATACCCCAGCAATACCAACCCCGGAGGTGGGTCTGCAAACCAAGTTCACACCAGAAAGTCCTGGAGAACAGAACGGCCAAAGAAGCCATCTCTCCGGACTTGGCTGTCCAGGCAGTAGTGTTTAGTAAACATGTGCAAGGATGCCCACGTCGCTGCCTGGCAAATGTCATGCAGAGGAACTCCTCGTCCCAAAGCAGTAGTGGCTGCCGTCGCCCTGGTGGAATGGACACGTAGCCCCAATGGAGGCTCCTTTTTAGCTAGAGAATAGCAGGCTTTAATACACAAAACGACCCATCTAGAAATGGTCCGCTTGTGTACGGCCCGACCTTTCTTGGCGCCCACGTAGCCAACAAAGAGCTGGTCGTCAACCCGGAACTGTTTGGTGCGATCCAGATAAAAGGAAAGCGCACATTTTGGGTCCAGACAGTGGAGACTCTCTTCCTCTTTCCAAGGATGCGGAGGCGGAAAGAAGGTGGGCAAAGTGATGGTCTACCCAATAGGAAAGGAAGTGACCACCTTGGGAAGGAAGGATGGACGAGTTCTTAGGACAACCTTGTCCGGATGTACAGCCAGAAAAGGAGGTTTGGATGAAAGAGCCTGGAGCTCACTCTCCCTTCTGGCAGATGTGATGGCCACCAGGAATGCAGTCTTAAGAGTTAAAAGTCGAAAAGGACAGTTGTGAAGCGGCTCAAAGGGAGCGCACATCAAATAGGTCAAGACCAGATTCAAGTCCCACTGAGGCATAATGAAGGGGATAGGAGGAAAAAGATGAGTTATGCCTTTTAAGAAACGATTAACAACCGGGGACTTGAAGAGAGAAGGCTGATCAGGAAGCTGAAGAAAGGCAGAAATTTCCAAAAGATAGCCCTTGATAGTGCCCAGAGCAGAGCCCTGCTGGGCCAAAGAAAGGAGGAACAAGAGGACCTCAGAAAGGGGGGCAGAAAGGGGATCCAGAGCCTTTGCTGTGCACCATGCCACAAATTTGTTCCATCGGCAGGCGTATACCGTCTTAGTGGAGGGACGCCTGGCTGCCAAGATTACATCACAAACTTCGGGAGGCAAGTCGAATGACGTCAACTGCCACCACTCAATCTCCATGCAAGGAGGTGGAGGCTGGACAGGTTCGGGTGGAGGACCGTCCCCTGCTGCTGCGACAGAAGATCCTCCCAAAGAGGCAGGCAGATCGGAGGATCTCTGGCCTGTTGAGCAGCTTGGGATACCAGACTCTTCATGCCCAATCCGGAGCCAAAAGAATTACTTGGGCCCGGTCGCGCTTGATCTTCTTCAGCACTCTGGGCAGAAGTGGTATAGGCGGAAAGGCATACAACAGACCGCAACTCCACTCGCGATGAAAAGCATCGCCTAGCGAGTGCCGTCTTGGAAATTCCAACGCGCAGAATTGCTGACTTTGCACGTTCTCTTCGGTGGTGAATTGATCTAACCAAGGCTCTCCCCACTGTTGAAAGAGACCTTGCACCACCTCCGAGTGAAGACGCCATTCGTGATCCATCATGCACCTGCAGCTGAGTTCGTCCGCCCTGGGATTCAGGGAACCTGCCAGGTGTTGAACCACCAGGGATATGCCCTGATGTTCCAGCCATGTCCAGAGGCGGAGGGCCTCTTGACATAGGGTCCACGACCCCACCCCACCTTGTTTGTTGCAGTACCACATGGCGGTGGTGTTGTCCGTGAACACCTGCACAACTCTTCCCCGGACAGAGGGAAGGAATGCTTTCAGTGCAAGCCGGATCGCCCGCAGCTCCAGAAGGTTGATGTGGAGCCCGGACTCCACCGGAGACCAGAGGCCTCTGATCTCCGCCTCTCCCATGTGGCCGCCCCATCCCAGAAGGGACACGTCTGTCACCACTGTGTGTTCTGGTTGGGGAAGGGAGCGGGATCTGCCGTTGACCCAATCCTGGTTTATGAGCCACCACTGCAATTGTCGTGCAGTGCCCTCCGAGATCTGGACACAATCGGACAGATTCCCCTGATGCTGCGCCCACTGGAACTTCAGGTCCCACTGCAGAGCCCGCATATGCCACCTGGCATGATCGACCAGCAGCATGCAGGAGACCATGAGGCCCAGCAGCCTCAGGGTCATCCTGACCGAAACCCGGGATATAGGCCGAAAGATCGGAATCATAGTCCGAATATCCCGGACTCGCTATTCGGGAGGATAAACCCGAAACTGCACTGTGTCCAGAACCGCTCCAATGAAGAGGAGCTTCTGAGAGGGGGTCAGGTGTGACTTTGGCAGATTGATGGAAAAACCCAGTAAATGCAGGAGGTCGGCCGTAGTCTGGAGGTGGGAAACGACTGCCTGGGGCGAGCCCGCCTTCAACAACCAGTCGTCGAGATAGGGGAAGACTGGAACCTGTGATCTGCGCAGATGAGCTGCGACCACCGCCATCACTTTCGTGAACACCCGAGGGGTGCTGGTAAGGCCAAAAGGGAGCACGGTAAACTGAAAGTGCTCGCGGCCTACCGTGAACCGCAGGTAACGCCGGTGGGCCGGCAGGACGGGGATGTGGAAATAAGCGTCCTGCAAGTCCAACGCTACCATCCAGTCCCCAGGGTCGAGGGCAGACAAGACCTGAGCCAGGGTCAACATTTTGAACTTCTCCTTCCGGAGGAAGCGGTTGACATCCCTGAGATCCAAGATAGGACGCAGGACCTTGTCCTTCTTGGGCACCAGAAAGTAGTGGGAATAGCAACCACGACCTACTTCTGGGGCAGGGACGCGCTTGATGGCTCCCTTGGCCAAGAGAGCCGTAACTTCCTGTTGGAGAAGGGTCAGATGATCCTCCGACATGCGATGGTACTTGGGTGGCATGGAGGGAGGGGTAGTCTCGAAGGGGAGGGAGTAGCCCCTTCGGATTATTTGCAAAACCCACCTGTCCGATGTGATGGTGCGCCAGTGGGGGAGGTGATGGCGGATCCTGCCGCCCACTGGCGTTTGGTGACCCTGAAAGGTCGGACTAGGAGGGTTTGGAGGATGCTGCAGAGGGGGCGGTGGTGGACTGGCCCGCTCACTGGCCCCCAGAACCACGGCAGTGGTTCCCACGTCCCCCGCCGCGCTGAGGTGGAACAGCTTGCGCTGGCCTGTGGCTCTGAAAGGAACGTGTTGGGGCACCCCTTCCGTGGCCACAAAAGGGGCAAAAAACAGACCGTGCAGGGCGCATGGTGGAGAGGCCCAAAGACTTGGCCGTAGCACGAGAGTCCTTGAAGCCCTCTAGTGCACTGTCTGCCTTGTCGCTAAACAGGCTACGGCCATCAAAAGGCATATCCATCGAGGTGTTCTGGACATCCCCAGAAAAGCCAGTCGTCCTCAACCAGGCGTGACAGCGAAGCGCCACCGACGTTGAAATGGTCCTACCCAGTGAGTCAGCAGTGTCCAGTCCACAACGAATGGCAAACTTTGCTGCGTCTCTCCCCTCGGTTACAGCACGGGAGAGCACGGTCGGGGCCTCCTGCGGACACTGAGGCAGCACTTGCGCCACCGTATCCCACACAGAGTGGGAATAATGGCCCAAGAGGCATGTGGTGTTCACCAACCGCAACCCTAAGCTGGAGGAAGAAAACAACTTCTTACCAAGCTGCTGCAGCTTCTTGGATTCCCTGTCCAGTGATGTGGTAGGGAATGCGCTTTTGGACTCCGAGGCTTGGACCACCAAGCTCTCGGGGGAAGGGTGTTAGGAGAGGAAAGTGGGGTTGCCCGGAGCCGGGCGGTGGCGTCGGGCAACCATCCTATCCACAGGAGCCCCTGTGGTGGGCCTGGACCAGGTGCCCAAAAGGATGTCCATAAGGGCCTCATTAAACGGCAGCAGGGGCTCTGAAGAGCTCGCTGCCGGTTGAAGCACCTCTGTCAAGAGGTTAGTCCTGACTGCCACAGTAGGTAGCTCGAGGTTTAGGGCCTCGGCCGCCCTACGCAACACCACTGCGTAAGACGCTCCCTCCTCCGTAACCACGGTAGGAGGAGACAACATGCCAAGGTCTGGTGAGGTGTCCAGACCACTGGCACCCCCCAGGTCCTCTCTCCAGTCCTGGTCGTACTCCAACTGAGCAGTGAGAGGGTCCTCAGACCCCTCCCAGTCTTCCTCATCCTCCTCTGGCTGCCAAACTGGCTGAAAGTGGCCAGGGTGGAATGCAGGCACAAAAGTACCCATCGGCGTCAGGTCTGGCGTCGGCCGACGCCGGTCCGACTCTGAATCCACCTGGAGGTGGGAGCCGGGGTCGATGCCGGCTGGGGGTCCAGCTGGCATCGGCAGCGGATGTGGTGCCGGTGGAGTTGGCGCCTGTGGAGGTGTCACAGGGTCGACCGGCGCCGATCCAGATCCAGGCCTGGATCCATGGGGGCCCTGCAGCGCCGAGACCGGAGCCGCCGGCAGGGAAGGCCTTTGGCCCCCAACCGAGTCAGCGGGGCCCGAAGGCACGCCGGCGGAGTCGGGCTGCCCAAAGATGGCATGCATGGCTTCGTAAAACTGAAGAAACTGGGCAGGGGTCGCTCCGGGTCCCGGAAAGGGAGGGAAGCTCGGAGTCGACCGTTCAGGCTCCAAAGGCGGAGCCGCAGGAGTGGCACCGCCCGCATCCCTAGTCGCGTCAGCCGAAGGACGGGGAGAAGTCAAAGAGCGACGATGCTTCTTCGACTTCTTCTTGTGCTTCAACTTACCTGACCCCGAGTGCGAAGACTTGGATGACGAGTGGTGATGGCTCCACGACCGGTCCCTCAACCTCCCTCGCGACCGGGACCTCGAACGGCGCTGAGCTGACTGCCGGCACTTAATAAGCTTTCGGGACCGCTCCCGCAAAGACTTCGGAGCCATAGTCCGGCAGTCGGTGCACGACTTGGGGTCGTGGTCATGCTCCAGGCAAAAGAGGCACACGTGGTGCGGAGCCGTTACCAACATCATGCAGGAACAGGAACCGCAGGCCTTGAAGCTGGGCATCCCTACGTGCACCAGGAGTCGGTAAGACTCAAAAAGACGTCGACATAAGTCGCTCAAAAAGTTCAGTCAAAAAATGACTGGAGGCACCGCTCTATCCGGATTTGAGCTGGCTGGCGCGGAAAAAGAAAGAACTGACGTCAGCGCACGAGGGCGGCGTCTAAGTAGCTACCGCGAAGTCATCCCGGCGACCACGATGCCAACGACGGACGGAGCCGACCGACGCCACCTTTCGACGCGCAGAGGTACTGCTGACAAAAAACTTTCCGGATCCAGTCTGACGCCTGGGGGTAATTCTAAGGTAAGGAATCTATAACTAACTGTTTCTTTCAGATATGTTGTGTTTGGTATCAAACAACGTGCCTTCTCACCCCTGACATGAATCTTGTGTCGAGGATGATGTGGCATGCACCCAGATGGCTACCTTAAAGGTTGCCCACCTGCTTGCCCCAGCCTCTCTGTGCTGTGGCTGGCAGCCTGCACTTTCTACTGCCAAGATATGATTCTGACCTCCTGCCAGGCAGTGTGATCACTCCCAGGAATCAGGAACAAAGGTCTGGGCAGGAAGGATTCTTCTCAATCCCAGGAAGGCTCGTGAAGTGGCATATCAAGGCGGTGAGCTTCAAAGGTTTCTCCTCCTGTGATAAAAAATAAAATATGCATCAGGGCTGACTACCAGAGGAGGAAACAGCCCTCCCTCCGCCCCAGGCACATTTGCACCAAGGCAGGTGGGAAATTAGATCTGCAGGAGGTGTACAGCTCCAGAAGGCTAGCGACACCTCTCAGATGGACCCTTGGTCTGTGCAGCTAATGAAGACATGCCATTTTTAAAAATGGTAGGAATAGTGGGTTCTGGATAAAAAAGGTGACCTACACCCCAGATGTGGTCACCTCAGGGGATTATTAGCCACTGGGGTAACCAGCCCATTAGCCACTTGCACCCACACCTTTAATACCCTTAAAGTTAGGATTTAAGGGCTGCCCCTGGCACCTCAGTTCTAAATAACCTACATCAAAGAGGACAAAGAAGAGGCCCATGTCTGGGCAACAGGACCTGCACGAAGCAAAAAAGGGACATTTTGTCCCTGGGGCAATGCTTCTTAATCAAGACCCATCCTAAGCTAACTGTTGGTTCCCCCAGCCAGAGAGACCCCTGTGAGAGCCTGAAGCACCCTCAGACTCCCATTGGCTAGTGGCACTAGTCCCCTGCACACTGCTGGTAAGACAATAATCTGTATCCAACAAATTGCTGGCCATCGGGCCCTTTGAGGGATCACCCAAATACAGATGGTATAATGCATTTTAGTAACTGTAACTGCCTTCCACAAAGCTACAGGTAGCTACTGCTTTCCCCGGGACCACTGTACATCGAAGTATCTTTTTCCAAAGTTTACCTCTGACAAGGCTTCTTGGTCGCCATTGCGGCAGCAACCGATCCCTGCACTCAACCCTGCACCACTTTGACTGATGTCAGCAACCACCCTGTTGTTTTGTTTTTGCATCTTGTTCCCCCCAGCACTGTGTAAGCGGTAAAAGCAGCTGTCCTGCATCTTCCATTCAGCACCAGGGACAGCCAGGACAACTCTACACCCGGGCTCCAGGGGCCATGTAAAATTGAACTGACTGTTGTGGCCTTGTCCACAGACCTGCATCACCCTTACCCTACGAGGGATCTGCGCAACCCAACCTGCAAGTGACCGATTGTCACTACCACTTTTTCCCATTGAGTGCAATGCAATGGTTCTGCAGTATTGAATTGCTATAATTTGTGTTTTCTTCTAAAATCCATAACTCTGGTTACATGTATGCTATTTTGTTCATTTTGGTTTCTAAATTAAGATAAAGAAACACTTTAGTTTTTATAAATCGGTCTTGAATTTTTATTGGGTCGTGTCAATTACTTATCATCCATGATGGTACTCTGAAATGCTGAACACATGTTCTTCTAGTAAAGCCTGACTGCTCTTTGCAAACCCATCCGGAATGAGCTAAGGATGTAATAGTTTGAATCCAAGGACCATCTTTGCAGTTTGCAATAGTATTGCATGAAGACGGCTTACTAACATCACCACATAATACTCCACCTTCTTACAGTTAAGTATTGTTGTAGTTATTAGTTCTTTTACTGCAGAATTGATATTGCTGGGAGGGTGCATTGCTTCTTAAAAAACTGAATTCACATGTGGGATCACTACTTCAGGAGGCAGTCAAGTTTCATTTAGGCAAAGATAAGATATATTGAGAGAAATGCCTTTTCATGGCTTTTCAGAAACTAGGAAAGTCTTTTTCAAAGCAAATTAGTAATGACCCTTCCCCTTTTAGCATTTTTTCCATAAAATGTTGCAACTCACTGTTTTAGATGGCTGATATAAGACATCACACACAGGTCATTGGGAATGGAGTTACCGTTGGATAGGTGGTAGAAGAGCCCATAACTCTTGATAGTTTATTGATTAAGAAATACGTTTTTGGTAATAGTCATTTGATAAATTAGTAGCTGATTAGCTTAAAGAATGGACCCTACATTGTGGCAATTTGATAACAATTAGAGAACGTCGAGCACTGTCTTCACGGACATGATGACCAGGAGGTTCAATTCTTCCGTTAACATTCTTCACCTCACTTTTTTCTAGCACCAACATTTGCTGTGCCCCGGACTTTCTTCATTCTATTTTTATGTTCTTTGCGCTGTTTTCTGGATGTCTTTTCTGTTCATACAGCCCATGCCGGGCAAGCCTGTGCTTGGGCTCATTCTTCTTTGCATAGTCGAGAGAGTCGTAAATCATACCAAAGCCTGTTGTCTTGCCATCACCAAAGTGAGTTCTGAAGCCAAATACAAAGATGACATCTGGGGTGGTTTTGTACATTTTGGCTAGCTTATCCCGGATTTCAGTCTTCGGGACTGAGGGCTTTCCAGGGTGAAGAACATCAATGACCATCTGCTTCCGTTGCAGAAGTCTGTTGGTCATGAACTTCCTGGTTCGGACCGTCACAGTGTCGTTCATCTTGGCCGCTGCTCGTCTCGAGAAACCGGCAATTTTGATAACAAGGACGTTAAGGGCCCAAGTTAAAAGCAAGAGAGATTTTGTAACTCGATTCCAGTAAAAAGACTTACATCTACAGCCAATCAGGCATAGTCATACATGATGTGGCCTGGTTGGACCTTTGCTAGACATCATATAATTTGTCTTTGATCTCCAAAATTGTTGTTTACACTGATGTGTCATCAGAATTTGTGTGGTAACCTGTGTTGTACCTCTTTGACAAGGGTCTCAAGGGTGTTAAAGCAACCAATGAAGAACATGTGCCAGGTTTAGCTTGAGGTGTAGGTCACATTGGATGAAGATAATAATCAATTGATAGGCTGTCTAGGAATACTTAATGTTTGTAACTGTCAAAGTGTACTAAGAGGTAGACACAATGGTCCCTGGTGGACTTGTGGCATTCTTACAACCTCATGGCCAGGGAGTTCTCGTATTCCTCAGCACCACATTACCAGCATGTCAGACTGGATAGATTCTTACACACACCAACCATGCACACACAAATTACAGACATAATACCTCTGTATTACTTACACTACAATGGCGGAAACAGCGACCTCCCACAACCTTGTAGAAACCACCAATCGATGTACTGGATAATCCAGTATTGCATCAGCAGGCATGAGATGTCATCCAGAATTATTGGCATGAGAACACACAGCCATCTCCCTACTTGTAGAATGGGAAGCACTAAAACTAGTCCCGAGAGGTCAATGTATACAAAACATGGTGTGCCACATCCTTGTTGATAAAATTGACCCAAAAAAGTAGTGAAGGTGGCTCAAGATGAGAGAACATCTGTTCCTAGCAGGCAGAGTGCACTACAGGAAGAGAATCGGAAATTAGCACAACTCCTTGATAAATTGAGATGCAATGGCAATAGAGCATACAAGAATAAAATCCATAATGAAGGGGAAGAATCAGGACACCTCCTGGCATGAATGATTAACCCTGAGAAACAGGGCTCACTGGAATTCTCAATGAAGACAGGTCCGAGGGGAACAGTTCCCTCGCAGGTTAAAATGAACAGGTCCTTTATGAACACTATCAAATACTAAGCAAGAGAGGCCCCATCCATGAGGAGGCAGAACTCCAGAACTATATGCTAGATGTTTGTCTACATAGGATTGCTCCAGAGGTAGCTGGGTGGGGAAATAGAGGTCTTCTAGATTAGAGGAGTGCTAAAAGGCATGCCTTGTGGCAAAACCCCTGGCTCCGCCGGCTTCCCTGAGTTGTACTTCCAATACTCTGATACTTTACTTTCAAACCTGATGGAAATATACAATGAGGGAAGGGTGAATAGGAGCCTATTTCAGTCGCAATAGTTGTGGCCAAGCTCAAACAGGGCAGAGACCAACTTAGGATCACTTTCGGTCTAATGTTGTCCATGCTCAACACTGATTATAAACTACTTAGGAAGGCTCTGTCTGATAGACTGCTGCTGCTGCATATGCAACTATAAACCACTCGGCCCAATCGGAGTATATCCCTGGAGAGAACACCGCTCTAAATATTTGAATAGGAATTCTTGGGACTTCCATTGCCATCCCTAAATGAGCAGCAATTATAACCATCAACATCGAAAAAGCTTTTGACACTAAATTGGTGTTATTATACACAGCAATGGACTCAATGGTGCTGATCCCAGATCTTCAGGGATAGGTAAACGTCCTGTAAACAAATGCAATGGCTAGGTACTGGAACAGGGGTATGATCTCAGCTCAATACTAGACGGAAAGGGGGATGCGGCAGGACTGCCCTATTTCTTCACTGTTATTTATGCTAGAGCACTTGAATGCATCCTTCAACAAGTCTTCGCCTTCCAAGTGATTACAATGGGATGCACCACACATTATGTATCCCTATACATGGACATCATCATAGTATATGCTGAAGAAATAAAAGCAAAACCTGCCAAACTAGTGACAGCATCATAATACATGCTGAAGAAATAAAAGCAAAACCTGCCAAACTAGTGGCCATTGGAGACTTTTGGGGGACTATCGATGGGTAGGAAAATAACAATTTCCAAAATGGTGATGCAACCGAAACTTTTGCACTATTTTATTACCTTGCCTATCTGAATTCCAAAATCCACCTGTGCCTGGTATGCCCAAACGTGGGTCCCAGGCTCACTGTGCCACTGGATTCAAGCTAGCATGGCTGATGAGGGGTGATACCCCCGCCACAGACGGCCCCTGCCCCCCAGAAACACCAGCCAGCCCACCATCTCCAACTGGACACCGATCACGGCTGAAGACACCGCCTCGACCATGAAAAGCATCCACTCGGGGGCCCCCACCGACCCCTGCCCCCTCACATCTACCACAGAGCCACTGCCGCCATCACACCCGAACTACAATGCACCATTAACACCATCTTCAAAACAGGCACCTTCCCTGATGACTGGAAGCGCGCAGAAGTTAGACCCCTGCTCAAGAAGCCCACAGTTGACCCCACCGACCTCAAGAACTATCGGCCCATCTCACTCCTCCCCTTCACAGCCAAAGTTGCAGAGAAAACAGCCAACAGGAAACTGACACAATTCATTGAAGAGAACGCCGTCCTCGACCCATCCCAATCCGGATTCCGAAGCAACCATAGCACAGAGACCGCCCTACTCGCCGCCACAGACGACATCTGCACCCTCCTGGACCAAGGCCACTCCCCAGCCCTCATACTACTCAACCTATCAGCGGCCTTCGACACCGTCTCCCACCGCACACTAGTCGCCAGACTACACGACGCAGGCATACAAGGAACAGCCCTGGACTGGATCTGATCATTCCTCACCGGAAGAAGCCAAAGGATCAGACTCCCACCCTTCCTTTACGACCCCACGAAAATCACCTGTGGAGTCCCACAGGGTTCATCACTGAGCCCCACCCTCTTCAACATCTACATGGCCCCCCTCGCAGCCATCGTCCGACAACACAGCCTCAACATCGTATCCTACGCCGACGACACCCAGTCATCCTCTCCCTCACCAAACACCCCACCACTGCCAAACTCAACTTCCAGAAAGGAATGTAAGACGTCGCAGTCTGGATGACCAACAGCTGCCTGAAGCTCAACGCCAAGAAGACAGAAGTCCTCGTCCTCGGTACCCCCCCTTCTGCATGGGACAGCACCTGGTGGCTGACCGCCCTCTGAAGTCCACCTACCCCCTCAGACCACGCCAAGAACCTCGGCATCGTACTCAACTCATCACTCACCATGAACCGACAGGTCAACGCCGTCACCTCCAGCTGCTTCAACACCCTCCGCATCCTCCGCAAGACCTTCAAGTGGATCCCCCCTGAGTCAAGGAAGACAGTCACCCACGCACTCATCACCAGCAGACTGGACTATGGAAACGCACTCTACACCGGCATCAACAAGTCCCTACTCCGCAAACTCCAGACAATACAGAACACCGCCGCCAGACTAGTCCTCGGCATCCCCGACACGAACACATCAGCCAACACCTACGAAGTCTCCACTGGCTCCCCGTGGAGAAAAGAGTCACTTTCAAAATCCACACTCATGCCTACAAATGCCTACACAACAACGGACCCAAATACCTCAACGACAGAATCAACTTCCACGTACCCAAAAGAAACCTCCGATCTTCCAACCTCGCACTGGCCGAAACCCCGCGCATCCACAGAGCCAGAGCAGGCGGAAGATCCTTCTCTCACAGTGCAGCCAAGACCTGGAACGAGTTACCGGCAGATATCAGACGCGCCCACTCCCTGAACACCTTCAGGAAGACCCTCAAGACCTGGCTCTTCGGCTAAACAGATCTGCGGACCCCGCCCCCCCTCAGCACCTTGAGACCCTCACGGGTGAGTAGCGCGCTTACAATTCCCTGATTGATTGATTGATAACCCTAGACCAGTCCCAGGATGCTTGAACCTGGTCCAGGGAGGACCTGGTTTGACAGTTCCGGCTGTACTGTTTCCATGAGAAGCAGCGTCAAGACTGATTTGCATATTGCTGGGTCTAAACTAGGGAGGCATGGTGAGCAACAGAACGATGAGGGGTGATACCCCAAAACTGGCCCCAGGATGCTTATTTCTGGTCCAGGGAGAACCTGGCCTGGCAGTTTGGGCTGGATTGCTCTCATGGGGAGCAGGGTCAAGATGTTTTTGCATATGGCTAGGTCCAAACTAGTATGGTTGAAGGAGCAAAAAACCAATGGATTAAGGCCCAGATCTCTGTACTGGAGGTGAATGTTTAACATTGTTCAGCATTTCGTCCATCAATTGTTCTTTTTGCATTTGTCACCCAGAGTGGAACGAGTATGCCCAGATGTGGGTCCCTTGCTCACAATGACACTGGAGTCAAGCTAGCGTGCCTGATGAGGGCGTGATCCCCCGAAACTGGTCCCAGGATGCTTGTTTCAGGTCCAGGGAGGACCTGGCCTGTCAGTTCGGGCTGGACTATTCCCATGGGGAGCAGGGTCAAGACTGATTTGCAAACGGCTGGGTCTAAATTGGAGTGGCATGGTGAGCAAAAGAACGATGGATTTATCCCAGATCTCTTAACTGGGGATGAACGATTGATTTATTTTGCATTCCTTCCATCATTTGTGCATCTTTTGCTTTCTCGCCCTAAGTGCGCCAGGTATGCCCAGTCATGAGCCCCGTACTCACCATGCTACTAGAGTCAAGCTAGCCTGACTGAAGTGGGGTGAATCCCTGAAACTGGTTCCAGGTTGATTGTTTCCAGTCCTGGGAGGACCCTGCCTGGCAGTTCAGGGATGATTGTTCCATGGGGAGCAGGGTCAAGACGTTTTTGCTTATGGCTGAGCCTAAAATAGTATGGTGAAATGAGCAAGAAAACGATGGATTTAGGCCCAGATCTCTGTACTGGAGGTGAATGTTTGACATTGTTCAGCATTCCGTCCGTCAATTGTTCTTTTTGCATTTGTCACCTCGAGTGGGACGGGTAAGCCCAGACATGGGTCCAGTGCTCACCATACCGCCTGGTTGATGAAGGGTGATACCCCAAAACTGGTTCAGGGATGCTTGCTTCCGGTCCAGGGAGGACGTGGTCTGGCAGATCAGCTGGACTGTTCCCATGGGGAGCAGAGTCAAGACTGATTTGCATTTGTCTGGGTACAAACTGGTATGGCATAGTGAGCAAAAAAATTATGGATTTAGGTCCAGATCTGTGTCCTGGGGTTGAATGTTTGACATTGTTCAGCATTCCTTCTATCAGTTGTTCTTTTTTAAATTTTTCACCCCGAGTGAGACGGGTTATGCGCAGGCATGGGTCCGGTGCTCACCATGCCACTGGGGTCAGGCTACCCTGAAACCGGTCACAGGATGCTTGTTTCCGGTCCAGGGAGGACGTGGCCTGGCAGTCTGGGATGGACTCTTCCCATGGGGAGCAGGGTCAAGACTGAATTGCATGTGGCTGGGTCTAAACTGGTATGGTCTGTTGAGCAAATACAACTATGGCTTTAGGCCCAGATCTCTGTACTGGGGGTGAATGTTTGACATTGTTCAGCATTCCATCCATCAATTGTTCTTTTTGCATTTGTCACCCCGAGTGGAACGAGTATGCCCAGATGTGGATCCCTTGCTCACAATGACACTGGAGTCAAGCTAGCGTGGCTGATGAGGGCGTGATCCCCCGAAACTGGTCCCAGGATGCTTGTTTCAGGTCCAGGGAGGACCTGGCCTGTCAGTTCGGGCTGGACTATTCCCATGGGGAGCAGGGTCAAGACTGATTTGCAAACGGCTGGGTCTAAATTGAGTGGCATGGTGAGCAAAAGAACAATGGATTTATCCCAGATCTCTTAACTGGGGATGAACGTTTGATTTCTTTTGCATTCCTTCCATCATTTGTGCATCTTTTGCTTTCTCGCCCTAAGTGCGCCAGGTATGCCCAGACATGAGCCCCGAACTCACCATGCTACTAGAGTCAAGCTAGCCTGACTGAAGTGGGGTGAATCCCTGAAACTGGTTCCAGGATGATTGTTTCCAGTCCTGGGAGGACCTGGCCTGGCAGTTCAGGGATGATTGTTCCCATGGGGAGCAGGGTCAAGACGTTTTTGCTTATGGCTGGGCCTAAAGTAGTATGGTGAAATGAGCAAGAAAACGATGTATTCAGGCCCAGATCTCTGTACTGGAGGTGAATGTTTGACATTGTTCAGCATTCCGTCCGTCAATTGTTCTTTTTGCATTTGTCACCTCGAGTGGGACGGGTAAGCCCAGACATGGGTCCAGTGCTCACCATACCGCCTGGTTGATGAAGGGTGATACCCCAAAACTGGTTCAGGGATGCTTGCTTTCGGTCCAGGGAGGACGTGGTCTGGCAGATCGGCTGGACTGTTCCCATGGGGAGCAGAGTCAAGACTGATTTGCATTTGTCTGGGTACAAACTGGTATGGCATAGTGAGCAAAAAAATGATGGATTTAGGTCCAGATCTGTGTCCTAGGGGTGAATGTTTGACATTGTTCAGCATTCCTTCTATCAGTTGTTCGTTTTAAAATGTATCACCCCGAGTGAGACGGGTTATGCGCAGACATGTTTTCTAGAGAGAGACACGGTGGTATAGGTGATAGGGTACAGGCGCACTAGGTAGTTTCACTCATTATTCCTTGAACGTTCCAAAATAATGGCGGTGCTGAAGGGTTAGGGAGAACCACCCGCCTCCCCAGGTTCCTGGTAAGGCTAAAAAGCCACAAGACAACGTACTTAATATACCCCAGCACACATATATAATTAAAAAATTTTATTTTTCAATAATTGATCACATATGAACAAATAGAAGCGTTTTGTTGATTTTCTCCTTCTTTATTCAGTCTTCCAACTGTATTTTCCAATATGTAAAACGTTCCCAAGCCAACACGTGTTTCGTCGCCTCAGTAAAATTGTACATGCGACTTGTTCACGGCTGAAAGGTTTCACTGTATTTCAATTTCCAATGTGGCGAAAATTCCAGGCCACATAAGCCTATGGCGTGGGGTAAACTCCAATGTGTCAGTAATTTATCACACAGACTGCTGAGTGGTGATTATGTGGCTTCGAATGCCCTGTAAGGCGTTCCCGAGTCTTTGAGAGAAGAAACGCCGTACTACGAAATCGTGCCCCACGCCGGTCTCCTCGAGTGCGAGTGCCCGAGGAGAATGGAGCTGAAACTCTGCAGGACTGTTCGTAAAAGATCCTCGAAGTTTGGTTTATGTTTAGCGGCTTTGCTCGGCCGCGAAGATGCCTGCTGCACCCTAGGCAGATCCAGCGCTTGGGAGCACCGAGCGCATTGGAGCAGAGGGGCCGCTTCGAGGATTTTTTACGAACAGTCCTGCAGAGTTTCAGCTCCATTCTCACCCACTGGGGTAATACTGAGGATTACAGTGCAGGCTGTGGCAGCACCCACTGGGGTTGAAAGATAAGGAACTACAAGTACCAGCAGGCTTTGTTGCATACACCCACGGAGGCGGGTCTTGAATTACTTATTAAGGTGTTCCTCATTACTGACTGCCATTTCCTGTTCCTTTGCCCGTGATCAAGAACACCAGCTGTTCGAAACGCGTTGGGCTTCGTACTGATGAAGAGTGAGACTTTTAACTTGCAGTGCTGAAAACCTTGAATAAAGGCATCTAACTCTCCGTGGTGGCATCTTCATGTGGGTCGACTCTCTTGGTTTATATATATATATATATATATATATATATATATATATATATATATATATATATATTCACTGAAAAAACCATAGGTTTCAGACACGTTATAGTTAGAAATTAGCATTTAAAAAACCTTTGAAATTCACTGAAAAAACCATAGGTTTTAGGGACAGTTATAGTTAGTTGGACATTGCACTCGTACAAAACCCGTGAAATTCCCCCGTTATAGTTAGTTCAGCTAACTATAACTCGCGCCCCCGCAATGCACTGCTGATGACGTCACATATTACATCACTCATGACATGGTCAGTGACATCACTGATGACATCACTGATGACATCTCAAATGACATCACTGATGACATCATCCAGTGACTGTGTGTTTCTGTAAAGTTTAAATATGTTTAATATATATAGGGAAAGGCGTATTGAAGAATGAGTGGGTGTATAAGTGTCTGAATGGATGATTTAGTACGTGCGTGACTGACTCTACAAGTGAGTGATTAAACGTATCTTACTGAATGCATGGGTTAGTGACTAAACTGTGTGAATGTCTGTATCCGTCTGTTGGTGTGTAAGTGGATGCATGAATTTGCGAATAGCTACATAAGTGTCTATATGGGTTATTGATTGGTTCTATGAGTATCTGTATGGGTGCCTGAGTGTTTGTGTGGATGGGGTGTGTGCGACTGTGCATAGATGTGTGAGTGGGTGATTCACTGGGTGGATGGTTTCAAGAGTGCATCTGTGATAGACTGTATGGGTGGGTAAGTGTGTGTAAGAGTGTGTTAGTGAGTGAATGTATGTCCCAGTGGTACATGTGTGAGTAACTACATATGTGAAAGGCAGTATATATGTGTATTGGAGTATATAAATAGCTATAAGCGAGAGTGAGTGATTGTGATAGTGGCTGTATGGATGAGTGTGTGCTTGTATCAGTGATTGTATAAGAGCGTAACAATGTGCTAGTATTTGTATGATTAAGTGAGCTGGTGTGTGTATAACTGTATAGGTGAGTAAATGGCAGTGTGTTTAATTATTTGCATGACTGACTAGGTGTGTGAGTACCTCTATGGATGAGTGGCGGTGTTTGAGTGTCTATATAGGAGTAAGAGTGCAAATGATAGTCCTGTACTGAGTGACCATAAGTATGAGTGACTGTACGGGTGAGTGAGTGGATGTGTGTGTGTAGACCTAAGAATCAGTGAGTGGGTATGTAGTTATTGGTGCTGGAGTGTCTATGGTTTTGCGAATGGCACTCTGTAATTTAGATTGGGTGTATCAAAGGTTATATTAGGGTGTGAGGAGCTGCATCAGATTATCACGTGGATGATGTCATCAGTGATATCATTTGAGATGTCATCAGTGATGTCATCAGTGATGTCACTGACCATGTCATGAGTGATGTAATATGTGACGTCATCAGCAGTGCATTGCGGGGGCGCGAGTTATAGTTAGCTGAACTAACTATAACGGGGAATTTCACGGGTTTTGTACGAGTGCAATGTCCAACTAACTATAACTGTCCCTAAAACCTATGGTTTTTTCAGTGAATTTCAAAGGTTTTTTAAATGCTAATTTCTAACTATAACGTGTCTGAAACCTATGGTTTTTTCAGTGAATTTCAAAGGTTTTTAAAATGCTAATTTGTAACTATAACGTGCCTGAAACCTACGGTTTTTTCAGTGAATTTCAAAGGTTTTTTAAATGACAATTTTTAAATGTATTAATTTTTATATTAATTTTTTTCACACTGATTTACTACATTTTTAGAAACAATTTCTTTTACATATTTTATTTTTTAAATTACATTGTAATTACATTATACATTACATTACAAAAAATACTTTCTCAGAATGAATTACTTTAGTTTAAATACTTTGCACATAGGCAATAGACTTTTAAGTACAGTAGTTACAGTTGTTGCAATGGGCAACACATTTTCATACACAATGCAACATTCAGCTCAATGTGAATTTCTAGTTAAATGCAATTAGTTACTTTATGGATTACTTTTCTAACCACAGGACTGGATCCTAGATTCAGTCCTGGTACATCTCCTGTAAACAGTTGAGTAAAAGCGTTTTGGTTACAGTCGTGATTTTTAAGGAATATTATTGTATTTTAAAAGTTGACACTTAGAAACTTTTTCTCATAGAATCACCAATGTTATCCTATGGAAGGAAATTCACTTAGCAGGTAAAAACTGTTATCGTTACTTTTTCTTACTCAGTGTTGGATCCTGGATCCAGCACTGGTGCATCTCCTGTAAACAGTTGAAAGAATGCGTTTAAGTCATACAGGCGATTTTTAAGGAATATTTGTAGTTTGTGAAAATCGACACTTTGAAACTTTTCTGCTGAAAACCAGACAATGGATTCCTATGGAAGAAAATATAAGTTACTGGTAAGTACGGTTAAAATTACTTTTCAGGACCAGTACTGGGCTGAAAGATACAGCACTGAGGTCTCTCCTTATAACAGGTGAGTAAATCGGAATTCGTATTTCGGCTGATTTTAGAGGAATATTTGTATGTTTCAAAAATCAACACTTAGAAACTTTTTCAGCAAAAAGCAGGCAATGATATCCTATGGAAGGAAATTCAAGTTACTGGTAAGTACGGTTAAAATTACTTTTGAGGATCAGTACTGGGCTGAAAGATGCAGCACTGAGGTCTCTCCTGATAACAGGTGAGTAAATCGGAATTCGTATTTCGGCTGATTTTAGAGGAATATTTTAAAGTTCCAAAACTCCACACTTAGAAGAATTTCCAAGTGAAACCAGTCAATGTTAGCCTATGGAAGGAAATTCAAGTTACTGGTAAGTACGATTAAAATTACTTTTCAGGACCAGTACTGGGCTGAAAGATGCAGCACTGAGGTCTCTCCTGATAACAGGTGAGTAAATCGGAATTCGTATTTCGGCTGATTTTAGAGGAATATTTTAAAGTTCCAAAACTCCACACTTAGAAGAATTTCCAAGTGAAACCAGTCAATGTTAGCCTATGAAGGAAATTCAAGTTACCGGTAAGTACGGTTAAAATTACTTTTCAGGACCAGTACTGGGCTGAAAGATGCAGCACTGAGGTCTCTCCTGATAACAGGTGAGTAAATGGGAATTCGTATTTCGGCTGATTTTAGAGGAATATTTTAAAGTTCCAAAACTCCACACTTAGAAGAATTTCCAAGTGAAACCAGTCAATGTTAGCCTATGAAGGAAATTCAAGTTACCGGTAAGTACGGTTAAAATTACTTTTCAGGACCAGTACTGGGCTGAAAGATGCAGCACTGAGGTCTCTCCTGATAACAGGTGAGTAAATCGGAATTCGTATTTCGGCTGATTTTAGAGGAATATTTTAAAGTTCCAAAACTCCACACTTAGAAGAATTTCCAAGTGAAACCAGTCAATGTTAGCCTAAGGAAGGAAATTCAAGTTACTGGTAAGTACGATTAAAATTACTTTTCAGGACCAGTACTGGGCTGAAAGATGCAGCACTGAGGTCTCTCCTGATAACAGGTGAGTAAATCAGAATTCGGATTTCGGCTGATTTTAGAGGAATATTTGTATGTTTCAAAAATCAACACTTAGAAACTTTTTCAGCAAAAAGCAGGCAATGATATCCTATGGAAGGAAATTCAAGTTACCGGTAAGTACGGTTAAAATTACTTTTCAGGACCAGTACTGGGCTGAAAGATGCAGCACTGAGGTCTCTCCTGATAACAGGTGAGTAAATCAGAATTCGGATTTCGGCTGATTTTAGAGGAATATTTGCACAATGGTGAAGGGAGGGGGCGGGGCCTGAGGTAACATCTGTGCAAACGCGCCCCGTGGCGCGTTTTAAGTTGGGGATTAAGTCCCCTTGAATCATGAGGGTCCCTACGGGCCAGCTAGCCCACCAGGAACCTCCAGTATGCGCCAGGGCTGCGTTGCAGAGACATGTACAGAGGCCACACCCCTTTACACCTCTCTGCAACCCAGCCCTGGCGCATACTGGAGGTTCCTGGTGGGCTAGTTGGCCCCAGGGACCCCCAGTATTCAAGGGGAATTCGTTCCTCTCTGCAAACGCGCCAGGGGCGCGTTTGCAGAGTGGTGAAGGAAGGGGGCGGGGCCTGCGGGCCCGATCGTTTTTTTCCCTCTGAAGGGGGGCTGTGTGGCCCCCTTCCTTTTTCCTATTTTTAGGCCCTGGGGACCCCATCCCCCAGGGCCTTACCCCTTTTTAAAATTAAAATAAAGTAAAAAACGGGAAGGGGGCCGCGTGGCCCCCTTCCCTGGGCCTGTATTGGCCCCGGGACCCCATCCCCGGGGCATGGCCTCTTTTTTTCTTATTTGGAGGGGGCTGCGTGGCCCCCTCCTCAGGCCATTTAAGGCCCCGGGACCCCATTCCCGGGGCCGGCCTTGCACTTTTTTTTTTTTTTCCTTTGGGGAGGGGGCTGCGTGGCCCCCTCCCTGGCCACTTATGGCCCCGGGGACCCCATCCCCGGGGCCTGGCCTCTGGTTGGGGACTGTGGGGGTCCCCAATCCCCCACAGTCCCGCCGGCTCCCCGTGTCCTACGGGAGCCGGCATTGCTTTTACACATGGGGAGCAGCTAACATGCTTTGGATATTGGAAGAGAGAGCAGGTTTCCTGCTCTCTTCCAATATCCAAGCAAGTTTGCAATGACAGGACGGGAGCCGCGAGGCTCCCGTCCTGTCATTGCAAACAGCAGTGTCCCGGGGTAGGCACCCCGGGACACTGCAGGAGCCGGCCCTGGGGGTGGCGGTCCCCAGGGCCATCAAGGGCTCCAGGAGGGGGCCGCGCGGCCCCCTCCCTACATCAGCACAGCCCCGGGAGGTGGTGGTCCTCGGGGCTTGGGGTCCAAAATGGACCCCCATTTTAATTTTTCTTAGTGCCCCGGGAGGTGGTGGTCCTCGGGCGTGTGGGGGCTGGAGCCCCCACACAGGTTTTTAATTTTAAAAAGAAGCCCCGGGAGGTGGTGGTCCTCGGGGCTTGGGGCCCTTAGAGGCCCCCACACATAAAATTAACCCCCCCAGCATGCCCCCGGGACTTGGCCCACCCGGGGGCCAATTAACATCGAAGCGCGGGAGACCGCGCTTCGATTTTTCTTTTCGGCAGGGTTCGCGCTCCTGAGCGCATCCTGCCGATTTTTAAAAAAAAAAATTTTTTTTTGCCCAGGGGTCCTTGTGGGACCCCCTGAGCAGACCTAGGGGTCAGGGTGTTTCTACCCTGCCCCCTTTGTGCGCTTTGCGCACTTGTTTCTGTCCCTCGGTTCTACCGAGGGACAAAATGGCTGCCAACATTTCCTGAATCGGAATGTTGACAGCCAGCTGACAGCCAATTAACATGCAGCTCGTGCTCGGGAGGATCCGCGGCCCTAGATATCACTATCTTTTTACTTTTGATTTTCTCAGCAACTACTGAACGGATTTAAACCATTTAACAAAAAGGGTTCTTTCTGAACCAAGAACTACCTCTTTGCCAAATTTGGTGTAATTCCGTTCAGCAGTTCGGGCTGTAGCCGTGTCTAAAGTTTCCTATGGAAAATTGCATGGGGAAAATGCGTTTTGGGACCCCCCTTTTTTCTCGGCCCCCGCTTGACGAATCCCCCCGAGACTTTCAGGGTAGGAGCGGACCGGAGCGGGCCATAAAGTTTGAAAATTTTGCGAAGATACGTCAACCGGCAAGAGAGTTATTTCAAATAGAATGTCGCGGATTTCCTATGGATAATAGGTTGTAACTATAACTATCTACTGGCGACCGCCAGTAGATAATATTCATGAACAAAAATATCATACTGTATATTATATATAAAAAGTATGCCCAAAATTAGCGTTTACCATAGAAGGACTCAACTGATAGAAAATTCAAACTATACTAAACCAGCCAATAAAATTAAACTATAAACAACTTTAACCAATACAATCTAACAAACAATTAAAACAACAATAGAAAATGCACACTCATTTAAACAACTAAATACTTCAAAAACCACAAACACTGCAAGACGAGGAAACTCTGCCAGATTCTCTAAAAAAACATTAACGAAGAAAAATATACATCTGAACACCTACATAGCCAAGTAAGTAGTACTTATATTTAAACTAAAACATAACTGTTATGAATCTTAAAAATATAAAAAAGCATATGAATATTAACACATTCTCCAACTTTCATCTTTTTTACATAAACCTCCTAAAAGTAAAAAATCTACAACTTGAAAACCGATAAACTGCCAGAAAATATCAATTATCACAAGCCAGCACAAAGATATAGTAAGTATACATAAATAAATAACAAATTATAATCTCCCCCAAATGGCAAACAAAAATAAAAGTAACAACATCAACATCTACAAACTATCAACAAAGTACCATTCTAAATGTAACCTTTTTTTCATTAAACAGAAAAGAAAGCACCTGCTACACATTAAAACACCCCCAGCAGAAAATCTGCAGAACCATGTGAAACATCTCAACAGAACATACATGTAAGTATGCATAGAATTAGTTGCACTTTTTAACATGTTAAAACCAAACGTTTAAAAATTAAAAGATATTATATATTTATGCTATTACTAGGGGCCCAGGCACTTTGCCGTTCCTGTGCTGGGGTGGGTCATCATCCCCCAAAAGTCATCTGGCCACAATGCAGGAGGGACATGGCGCTTGCAGCACGCATTCCAAGCATTTAAAAGTGCCTTGTTGTCCTGTGCCGTGGGACGCACACAAGCCCCCCTATACTCCCTTAATATTGTTGCTCCGTGAGATACTGTGTAATTTGCTCACCATTCTATTGACTTATTTCTGGGAAGACCTTGTTTGAGAGTCTCTGGCCCTGAAGACTATCTGTGTTTTTTTTTGCAAGGTGCCTTTTAGCAACCACGAGAGCATATATGCCTGCCTGATTTTTCTATTTCCCTCCCATAATGTTAGGAAGCTAGTTGTGACAAATCCATCAAGCATTAATGCTCCGTAGGCTGAACATTTAAGCTGTTGTAACCGGTTTATTATTGTTGCATTCGTTTCCCCGTTTGTGATCTGCTGAGGGCAAAATGAGGGGTACTGTCCTGTGCTATTTGCCCTCCCTATTCTTAACAAAAGGTTTAGTTGTTCTTGACTTCCACACTTACTTACATTGATACTAATACGGGGCGCAACTAACAATGATAACGGGAAAAAGGAAATGCAATGAAAAAGAGTCAAGAGAGCATATTAATAAATAAGCCCGAGAACGATCCCCAAAAATCTGGACCCTATGAGATATTGATGATCTGACAGAGAAAGTGGAGCAAATTGTATGCCCTGATAATTCAAACTCAACAGACAAAGCAAAATAGAAACCAAAAGTAGCACCGCTATTTGGTAAAAAGGGATCTAAAAACGAAGTCCCCAACAACCCCCAACCCCGCACAATACGGCATCTACTATAGAGGGCAATGATGCAATTGTTCCCTAAATTCAATCTTAAATAGAATCACAAGTCCCCTTGGAACCTACAATACTTTGCATAAATCATTGCAACATTGGACATTTGTGATGTATTAGATAAGAGGCTGAGTTTGCGACCAGTTAGCAATACACAGTCAAAAACCCCATATGAGGTAAGGGACTCAACAAAGGACCTATCAGATATTATTAACATCATGAGGGCAGAGATATCCGGTCTACGAGCCAAGGTGCACTCGTTGACAGTGCACCACCCATGACACTCCCCACCTACTATGCCATTGAGTTACCTATTAAATGGGACTGATATGAAGGACTAACAGACAGATCCTAGCTCTCCACAATTTGCTGAGTGATATCTTACAGCCTGACCCGCCACCTAAAATGCTGCCCTCTTGTACGCATCTAGAAACAGCTTCGGTCACTTCTTTTCCTGTTAGTGGAGTTGGTTGTCAGTCCCACAAATATCCCAAGGAATAATGAGGACATAATCCTTTAGCACAAAAAGGGGCCTTTATAAAGGCCACCCAGAATTTTTCCAGGAGGTGCGGCCAAGGGTTATAAATCCATCTCTTTGCCTAGAAGCTTTTCTATACCGCCCAAGACACCCTGTAGCTAACAACTCTATTATTCCCTTGCCCCATATGCCTGAACCACCATCTCAATGCCTGCCCCAGTTCAATCTATGCCAACCTCTTCCTGAAGCTGCTTAGGGGAGGGTATATGTAGCTTAAGTGTACCTCCCAGCAGAAAAGTATATATGACAGGTGTCCACAATCATCGACCATACCTTAGAGAGAACGAAGTTTCTCTAATTAACAACGATACCCATTGGATAAGAGTGCTATAGAATAATCCATTCAGACATCCTTGGGGCATCACATATATCTTCTGCAGATGACAACTCATACTGCAGCAAGCTGATATTCAGGTCCCCTGCTATTGTAAGTGGTCTTTTATCACTTAAAGGTCGTACATTTCCGTCACCACACTCTAAAATTCTATTTAAAACCCACATACCCTTACCAAATAAAACAAAGAGACCCGAGCTTCCTCTCACATATCCCTTACTGATTGACTGGAGTTAACTGGGTATAACACTGCCAGTGGGTTAGTAAGTGTAATGCAAAATTCAAGGCAGGGGAACATTTCAGATAACGATAGTCTACATATAAATCGGCTATGACTGCCCTGCTGAAGGAGAATTATGCATCTAAACTTTGCCATATATGGCCTCCACAGCAACATCAATATTCCCTAAGGGAGACCAGAATGATGACACTCCTCAAGTTAACACCCAATCAGTAGTGTCATGAAACATAGCGGGACTAAGGAGTAAAATGCCACAAGAAGATGGGGTGGCTTTCATTGATAAAGCCAATGTTATCATGTTTCAGGAAACTTGGCAATTAGATACCATACCATAAGCATAGCTTTAAAACCTTTTATATACCAGCCATAGGATCACAAGCTGGTAGGCAATCTGGGAGTCTCGTTACATGAGTCAGTAGCTCAATAGGGTGCAGGATGAAACAGTACTGTCATGTCCCCATCACAGAAGAACTTTGTCAGCATTGCTTGTCCCAGAAAATCCTGTATACGTTCCCTATCCCATATGGGGAATACCATGGATGCTGTATATTTATGGGCATGCTCTTGGTGGGGTCTAGAAAGCTTGCTGGGCCATAGAAGGCTGTTAGATGCTGACTATTTATATTGGGAGGCAAACGTTTGCAGCCCTGATGCCCAGAACTACACTGTTTAACTAATGTTTACCGCTAGACTGTTGGGGGAACTTCAATCCCCATGATCAGTTGCTATTTGGCAGGGTGTACAATTGTCTAGCGGCCATATTGGGAGGGTCAATGGTAGAAAACCAGTCCTGCTCTGCTGCATGCTGCTTCTTATTGCTCGCCAGTGGAGGAGCACTGGCGTGTCGCAAGGGCTTATTCTTGTATGTCATCCGGCAGTCCGGTAAGGGTGCACTTGCACCACAATCCTCGAGACTCTTGTGCACGGCTCTTGTGTCTTCGTAGCCAAATTTTTTATGTCTTTGAAATGTGAAAGAGACAGCTCAGTGAAGGCAATTTCCGAACCTGCTTGGTGAATGAAGCTGGTGGGCTCCGCTTATTGTAGACATTTTTCTGCACTCTTAGCTGATGTGCTCTGCATGAGACTACTACGTAAGTCATAGTGAAAATGCCTAAACTATAACAATATTAACAGACATTGAGAAATGCTCCACTTGCATGAGCCAAGAACCCTTGTGAACTGCCATCAGTGTAAAAATGTTTCAGGAGTACAGGAGTGATTTTGAAAAATTCCCTAGCAATAATTGACAGATTGCACAAGACTGATGGAATAAAACTAAGCCTTTTTGCAAGTTTTTTCGTAATAAGTGTTCCAAAGCATTTTATCAGGATTTGAGCTGCATATATATATATACAGTGTGATGAGTTTATATTTAAGTCGCTTAACAGGGGTACGAACATTACATAGGAGAAGTCCCCAGCGAAGTATAGGCAATAACTTTGCTAGGTATGTGCTAATGTCAAGCGTGCCACAAATGTATGTCTGTATGGTGATCTTCACAGAACTATATTCAGCATTATTATATTGTGTTTATATTGTGTTTATTATTGTAGACATTTACGCTGTTATCTCAATCTTTGAAACATAAAGAATAAGATCCCATTTTAATTCCTTTTCAGGTACAGTGAAGGTAGTGTATTTCAGTATGGGAGGAGGGGTTACAACTGTAGACAGAAGTATTTAAACTTTTATTTTCTTCCAGGTCTCCCTCCCAGCTGTTCTCTTCCCATGCTTCCTCTTCTTCATCCTTTCAATTGTCTGTGCTATCATAGCAATCAGCAGTTGGGGGTATCAAGTGGTGGACTAATTGAGCATCATGTCGATTCAGAGGACTTCGTCTGGCTGACACAATTAACTATTGATTCTGCCAATATACAAGGCCTAAGACTTACGCTATAGAAGAGAAAAATCCCTCCCCGTACAATGTTTATAATAGAAGTACAACAAAGTCTACCGTATCACAGGTTATTCTAATATTGAAAGAGTGCACAGCGAGGGCAGGCAAGACCTCTGCTGTTATTGTTGGGGGAGATTATGTTTGAGAGTATGTTTTGAGCCCTCAGTACTCAGAAGGGACATTGCTTGTGATGAAGATCAATTGTGGGGCATTCCGCAATTGCAAGGTCCTTGTATCTTGACCATGGCGAGGTTTCTCTGCAGATGATAGATCTTTCATTATGTTGTCACTTGAGAGCTTGTAATGGCTGAACAGTTCCAGGGCTTTCAAGGAGACCCTACTTTAAAAGGGATGCGTATCTGAGCAACATTGACTATATATTTCTAGATCTATATTCTTGGTCAGACCTTATTGATATAAAAGTCTTATTGAGATTGAGAGTGACCATTTCCCTTTGTTCCTCACCCTCCAACACAGCCCTGATCTCGTTGGATCAGAGCTGCCCCATGGGCATTTAATCATTACTAATAACCAGATGAACACTAGATGGGACACTGTATCTAATAATGAGGTCACCCATGGCCAACTATCATCGCCTAAGCCCATTTTGTCCACCTTTGGTGATCCTGGCTTCTCCCCGCACACTGTTATATGGACCTCCAAACTAAATGTTTTAAGGATTTGAAGAATTCCTTTTCCACCAAACCCCTTACTATGCATCGACCTATTGCAATTGCCAACCCCACATGGTATAACAGGGCTTATAGATTATCTAAGTCTCACTTGATTAAAACCATCAAACGTGGTCTTCTCTTTGATATCCAGGGCGCAAGAGCTCAGTACAAAGAGACCCAAAAACAGGCTAAAATAACTTGGGATACCTTTGTCTGGGGGGACATTTTGGAAGCTATCCAGTCCGGTAATCAAGTAGCTTTCTGGCACATGATTAGCCACGGTGGTAAATCCAACATAATGAGATTAACATTTTACCCCAGGACTGGGTTTCTTATTTTCAATCTCTTTATAGCGAGGGAACTACTGCTCCTGAAGTTCATGGCATACTAGATCTAGAGGAGTCATCTAAAGAATCAGGTAATGATTCACTTGTTCTCAGTATTATGCCTCGAAGGCAGGCAATCGGTGACACACAAAATGTATTTTATATGGCTGAAACACGCTGAGCCATCTGTGCACAGAAAGCGGGCAAGGCCCAGACAAAACTCCCACAGACTTATATAAATCAGAGTCTGATATATGGGCACCCTATTTAATCCAATTGCCAATGCCATCAAGGTGGGTGCCCATATCCCTGCTACTTGGAGAGGGGCAGAGATTATTCCCATTTTCAAGAAGGGCTCAAAATCTGACCCAGCTAATTATCGACCAATAAGTTTGATCAAAATCGCTCAAAAATATTTAGTAAACAAATCCTTGATCACTTGCTGTCATGGATCGAAGTCAATAAGATCGCATCCCAGTTCCAATTGGGGTTTCGCTGCAAAACAAGCACCATAGACCAAGTCTTCAGATTTCAGCTCCTAAAATGGAAAGTGTGTGGACATAAACAGAGGTAGTCTTTGCTAGCATTTGTTAACCTCATGGCTGTCTTTGAAATGGTCGCCAGAGATAGACTTTGGTGCATTTTAAGAGAAGCCCTGGTTATCATATCCCCTACTAGACATCATAGTGCATCTCCATTCAGACAGCTGCACACAAATCAAATGGGGTGTCAATGGGGAATTAACAGATCAGCTAAATGTTGACAAAGGGGTCAGACAAGCATGTGTCCTCGGTCCCAACCTTTTCCTATTATTCATAAATGGATGTGTTGATTTCTTAATGGATTTTGAAAATGGTTCTCCATTCCTGTAGGGTATAAAGAACCCCTGCCCTATTGTTTGCTTATGACACCTTATTAGCCCAAAAACCCCCAAGGGAATCGAGAACCTCCTTGCCAGGTTCAACCTCATTGGGAGTAATCACGATTTAGCTGCCAACACCAAACAATACAAGTTTATGGCAATTCATCCACATAGACACTTTAGAGGGGTCTTAAGACTGGAGTGAGAAAACCTGGAGAGGGTACTGAACTTTGCTATTTGGGTGGCATTCTATATTGTGGTAACTCCTGGGCCAGCCATATTACTAAGAGCAGGCTCCTTCTTAACCACAGGGCGGCAGCCATGTTGAGCTTTTAAAAAAACACTACCTTTCACCTGGTGTCACCCCTGGAGGAAATTTGGAGAGCACAAGTAGTGGCTGCTGCAGTATATGCTTCTGAACTCTAGGGCCACAGTAATGTTCATTCAATGGGGGTTGAGAACAAATTTCTGAGGGGGTAATAAAACATCCTCAAAGTACCCCATTCATTTTGAAATTCAATGGATTTGGATATGCAACCTATCACAGATAAAGTTAGGCTCAAACCAATCCTGTACTGGTTGAGAAATTAGATGACCGATGAGTTGGAACCCTACTGGATAGGGCTTAGGGACTTTTGGGTATCCAAGGAGGAGCAGTGACATTACCCTTGTTGAAGTACATGAAACACACATTATACAACCTGGGTCTGTCTGATCTCTGGAAACACCCAACATCTATTACCTCCATTTCCACTAAATTGGTGAAGATGATCTTTGGGAATAACAAATGGAGGAAAACAATTCAATCATTGAACTTAGGTAAACTGACATAGTTTTTGAGAGCTAAAATTTGTAGCCAAATTTGAGATGTTTCTTGATGCGATTGCACTTTGCCTGGTATGTAGGGAGACTGAAGAGACCAATGAACATTTTTTGTTCTTCTACCCAGTGTACGTTCGGCAATGCAGGTGATGGGTTGTGCCTCTTTGCTCTGGGAATCTAGCAACACAGAGTGGCTTTGAGAATCTGTAGGTCCGATACCATGCTCTATATAGTCTTTTCCATTGCAAAATATCTCAAATTCATTTGGCCCATTCGGACTAAGATCTTGTCTTGAATGGTTTCTTTCTGTAACCGTGCTTGAACTTAATTCATTTAGGCAAATGGATTCCGGACATCCAGGCAACCATTTGATTAAATAGGCAAAGAATTCTGGGCCTAGTGATAATTCTATTGTAATAAAACCTGATCAACTTAGTAACGATTATTGAACTTTATTGTTCTGGATCTGAGAGGATTACAATTATTGACTTTTATGGAGATTGTTTTGTTAGAACTGTGGTCCTTTTTTGAAGTAATAAATTGCTGCACAATTTTTTTTTTACTTACCCAAGTATTTTAACATACTGCTATTATAAGTGAGATTTTTAGGAAAAATTACATAAATGTACTTTTCTATATGTTATTTTGAATTTGAATCTTTTGGATATGTTGTTTTATATGAATAAATTAATATTGTAATATGTTTATGCTGTTTTTAAGATCTCTGACCGAAATAAAATGTTTTGAACTAGAACTGAACTGTTACACTACTTACAGATACAATGACAGAGGCTGCACAATGTATCACTTCATAGAAAGGAAAGCAGTTACTAAATCGCATGGGCTACACCTACAGCCAAGAAAGTGCATCATCAGAAACTATAAACTAGAAATGTACTAAAGATTATTTCCAATGCATGCTATGGGATGGAAACTACAAAATATGATGTTGTAAGTAATATAGGAGAGCACAATCACCTCCCAAATGTGACAGAAATAGAAGTGAGAGAAGTATTGCAAAATATAAGAGAGGCAAGTGCTAGCTCCCAGGAACCCACAAGCAAAATCCTGAAAGATATCCTACCCAGAGTTCCCAAACACATAATAGAGCAACTACGACCTATCCTCACTTTAAATTGATTAATAAAATAAACTAAAACAGCCACCAGTGTTAGCCCATCTGTTCCTAGAAGATACCAAGACATAGACATACCTGAAAATGTAACAATCACGCATAGGGCTCCAACCGATGGTCGGAGCCTTCCGGGGCACATTGTAATCAGCCCCTCGGTTTACTTTCCGACCGCCGCATTACAATGCTGGTGGTCGGAAACTAAACCGGCCAGTCATTCTGGATGGCTTCCGATGGGCTCAAGGAGTCCGAACCGGCTCGAAATCCCAAAGGGCAGGCCTTTCTACCCTTGGGATTACGATGCATGGTTTCCGGCATGGTTTCCATGTCAGCCTGTATGACATGGAAACCATTTTGGAAAGCATGTTTGGGAGCTCCCAGCAGGGCCCCCTTGTGTGGGTGGCCTCCGGTTGGTGGCCACCCCCATGTTGATCCCTGCACCCAATGGCAGGCACCTTGAGGTTCCTGCCACGGGTTGCTGGGATGAACAGCACCTCCAATTTCCCTATGGGAGCATGTATTACGGCCGGTTTATGGCTGTAATGCATGCTCCCATAGGAAAATGCAGGAATGTAACCTAACAGTATTCAGTCGCATCCTAATTAGGCGGTCGGAACCGCCAACCAGAGGTTGGTCGGTCCCAGAACAGAGACGGTGTCTGCCCGACATCGTAATTAGGCCCTTAGTGAGTAACCTTTCCTTTTACATGACAACCTAAATGTAATGAGAAACACATTGTAATATTCTCCACAGAAAACAACATAATAAAACATATCCAATGTCAAACCTGGATGATGGATGGGATCTTCAAAAAGTGTCACAAACCATTCTCTCAGATACACAGCATACATGGTGAATATCAAAACACAAACATCCCTTTTATATTTGCCTTACGCCCAAATAAACAAAGCAGCACTTACTATGAACTCTTAAACTATATAAAACATAAAACAAATAGCTACTACCCCCAAAAAATAATCATAGACTTTGAACTAGGTGTGGGTAGAGCTCACAGAGTTTTGCTCCGCAGAATTCTCGACCAACCTTTTGGGCTGCTTGTTCGGGCCAATAGCACGTTCAGTTCTGAAAAATCATTGCAAACTGCACCACGCGGTCTGCATGGGCATGGCCATTTTGCTTTATCTGCTTTCTGTTCTCCGCATGGTGTTAGGCCTGATTTTTCTATCCATTTAAATCTATTCCAATGCTCCTCCTAGCCCACTCATTCACCCCTTATTTACATTTATTTTATCATTGTGCGTCTTTGTGCTTGTGTATTTTATAAAAAAACAAATTCGTCACTTTCTGTACTTTTTTGCTTTTCCTTTCTACTTCTTTAGTTCTTCCTTTCAGCGTTTCTCTCACTCTTCCTTCCTACTTTTCCTATTCCTTTCCTTTCCTCCCCAGGTCCATGTCAGAGGAGCAGCGCAAGAGCGGAAACAATGGTGTCAGTGCGGCTTGCGGTCACCGGCACCATGAAGGGGTGCAGCTCCGCCTCATTCTTTCTGAGGTGGATGTGGCCGCACTTATTTTTAATTCAAAGCCCCACCTTACCTCCATGCTGGCAGCAGGTGGCAGGTCTAGGAGGGGGTACACCCTGTGGGAGAATTGGCTGCTGTGGGGTAGCGTGCACCGATGTGTGCACCGGAGCACTGCGGTCCAAAACTCCATGCAGCAGCTGATGCACTGCTGGGCAGAGGTACTCGATTGTGAACAGTACCTGGTCAACCTGCTGGGTGTCATGGTTGCAGGGCTTGGTTAGTAATTATTTATTTGCTGTGTTCTACAATTCTAATATATTTTTCCAAATTGCATGCTGCTCACACTCAGAGGTAAGTTAAGTTTACTTTACAAATATTATGTGATCCAGATTGAGCTAGTCAGGTGCTCGGTGCTACATAATCATACTCATTGGCGCTCGCTTGGCTGGTTATTTAAGGAGTCATTTAGACTCCTCTGTCCTGTCACTAAGATAGCGGTAGTAGTAATATCAGTGAGTTAGCGTTCTCTGTGCCTTTTTTTTATGTATCCCACACAGTCCCATTCTCCAGTGGTGTGTAGTATGCATTTATGCATTGAAAAGAGAGACTGAGTTGGCCTTCAAAGGGGGTCAAGAAGCAAAGATCATTTGTTGTAATGCATTAGTAGTTCCAAATGTAGTTTAGGAAATTAGCAATAGGGCTTAGGTTTTGGAAATTAAGAATAGGCCAACTCAATACCTGTTCCATTGGTTATTGACTTGTTACTACATTTGCCTTTGCTTGTCACAATATTTGTTGGGCGATTAACTGTACTACTAATCCGTTTTGTATCTTCTTTAGTTCTTACTTCAGCAAGTAAGTACCACCACCATCACCAGCATCAGCGCTGTGGCCGATAGATCTGCTGGACCCAGTAAGTCATGTTATTATTATTTCTCTAACTTTTACCTCTCCCCATTTAGAAAATTGTTGTCTTTTTTATTTTTTATATACTGTCTCCTTTTTTTCCAACTCATCTTCTATCTAATGCTTGTTATATTCTTGTTATCCCTGCACTATCCTTTTTTCTATATTTCATGTTTCTGTAGCCAACGTCCTCCTTTCTATACTAGTCTGTAGCTTTTTTCTGCTTTGTTTGTAAGCTTTCCTTCTCCCCTTATATATCTTGTGGACTGGTACCATAGGACTAAAAGAACATATTTTAGGTACTCTACTGTGAATAATGCAGGCCCAAGTAGGCTATTTTTCACCATGCATTCTTTTTGAGAAGGCTTTCTTTTTCTTGCTAATGCTCAAACAGTAACACGAAAGAGTGGACAAGATCATGGTGGACCCCCCCAATATTGTGTTTTGTTATCGTTCATTTATACAGTATACTAGCAGTTTCCATGACAGTGCAGCATGGCAGGAAAGTAGTATGAGGTCCCATTGCATTTGCCAACCAAGACATTATGTCCTTCATTGAACAATTTATTCCACCCCTTTCTTGCACTTCAATGACTCAGAGTTATCATAGCTATGTCCCTCAATTACGAAAAGTTTTTGGTTGACTTGACTACCTCGCTTTTCTAACACTTGCACAAAGGGATATTTTCGATAGAGGATACTGCTAACCGAACTGCAGTTATGTATTGCAGTTGCATTTTGTTAAAAAATAATAATAAAGGGAGGAGTATCTGGCATCTAAAATGTGTTATGTTTTTTCTAGCCGCACAGACCACCAATGCTGGTGCCAGCAACAGCGCCAGTGTGCCAGGTGCGGCAGTGGAGGTGGTTGGAGGGGGAGTACGAGCAGGGACCGGTGGTGGTAAGTCACATTGCTTGCTTAATGACAAATTATTAGTATACTCACTGTATTTGTTAAGCAAGGCAGATATGTGTCCCACTCATCATCATTGTTAGAACTGGGGGTCTCTAGTTGGCAATGGTATGCACCTTTGTCCAAATAGGGACCCTTGCTTCTAAGTCAGGGAAAGGGGATTACACACCTGGATAACCCCTGCTCACTCCCTTGGTAGCTTGGCACGAGCAGGCAGGCTTATCTAAGAGGCAGTGTGTTAAGCATTTGTGAACACATACAGTAATACAGTGAAAACACTACAGATGGACACCACACAGGTTTTATAAAAATAAGTATTCTTTATATAGATTTATCACAAGACCACAAACGACAAAAATCCACAATACTGTAATCAATAATACTTCAAGATGGTAGAAATGGTTTAAAAATAAGTTCTTCACTTAAAAGCAGTCTTTAGCAACAAATAACCCCAACTGGAGTTATCACGACGTCGAGGTCAAAGAAATCCCAAAGTACGGCGCCGACCGCGAGGTGCGCAGCGTCGGGCCCGGAGTCAAAACAGACCCACAAAGAACAGTACCTTGGAAAAGCGAAAACAAAGACAGCTCACGGCGTCGGGGAGGTGCGGCGGCGTTGGCGCGTTGCGGCGTCGGTTCCTTGCTTCGGAGGAGAGGATGCGTCGGGACCTGGATGCTTGCGCAGGCAGGGGAGGCGTCGGTTCCGGACCGGAGAGGAGGTGACGTCACGATGGCGCCGAGGCCATGGTTCCGTACGATGTCACGATGTCGATAGATTCTTGACCACCCACGTCGACGATCGACTCCGCGATGATGTCAGCTTCGGAGTTGATGCGGCACAGCAGCAGGCGTCGGGCCGGCGTCGTAAGTCGGAGCAGCGCTCACGGCTATAGCAGGCTTACGATGTCGCTCGCTGGCGTCGAGGTGGCACGGCGGTCGGCATCGAGTCTTCGTTGCAAGTCGGAGCAGCGCTCACGGCTTCGATGCAGGAGTCGGCGTCGCTCGCCGGCGTCGGTGTTGCAAATTCCTTCTGTAGCACCAGAACAGCAAGTTCCAGATGCAGGCAAACAGAAGGGGGTGAAGTCTGGTATCCCTGAGACTTCGGTCAGGAGGCAAGCTCAAATCAAGCCCTTGGAGTAATATTCTGCAAGATGATGAAAGTTCTTTAAAAGTTCCTTCTCCTTTCCTTGGCAATGAAGAAACCACTGCAGGCCAACCCAGCAAACAGCACACTTGGCAGAGGGGCAGTCCAACTCCTGCAGCTTCCTTGGTTCTTCTCCTTGGCAAAAGGGTCGTCTTGTTGTTCCAGAAGTGATCTAAAGTTCTTGGGTCTGGGTCCCAATATTTATACTACTTTTCTCTTTGTTCTCTGAAGGCAGAGAGGCCTTTGCCTAGTCAAAACCAGTTCTGGTCAGTCTTGGAGCACTTTGTTGACAAGACTCCTTCTTTCCTTTCAAAGTGTAGGCCAGGGACATCAGACACACCACAGGAGGTGGAGCCAGCATTGTGGAGGGAAGGCACAGCCCTATTCAGGTCCCAGGTGCAACTCCTCCCTCCTATCTGCATGCAGATCTCTCTATTCAGCCCTGTGCTGACTCACCCTGTCTCCTGGCAGCCCCCAGCCCCTGTCACTCAAACTCCAGACAAGGAATACACAACCTAGCAGAGGCAGGCTTGGATAGTTAGGCAAGAAAATACCCACTTTCTAAAAGTGGTATTTTCAAACACAGAATGTTAAAACCAACTTCACTAAAAGATGTCTTTTATCATTCTGAGTTCAGGCATACTAAACTCGAATTTCTACCTGGTTCCCTGAGTCAGTTAGGATTATAAGATGTAATAATCTAACTGCCCATTCTGGCCTATGGGGAACAGGGAGCCTTGCAATAGTGAAAAACGAAAATGGCTGTAATTCAATATTAGGACATGCCACACACATCAGGGCAGGTCCTACCTTTTACCTACAATGCACCCTGCCCTAGGGCCTACCTTAGGGGTGACTAATATGCAGAAAAAGGGAAGGTTTCGGGACTGGTAAGTGGGTGCACTTGCCAATGCGACATGGCAGTCAGACTGCACACAGGCTCTGCAATGGCAGGCCTGAGACACACTTTACAAGCTGCTTCTGTGGGTGGCACAACCAGTGCTGCAAGCCCACCAGCAGCATTTGATTTACAAGCCCTGGGCACACCTGGTGCACTATACTAGGGTATGACAAGTAAATCAAATGATCCAATCATGGAGTCACTAATCAATGCATCAATTTACCATAGGGAGCACTTGCACTGTGGCACTGAATAGCAGTGGCACAGTGCCCAAAGCATCTAAAACCAGCAAACAGATAAAAAACAGAGGAGGCAATCAGAAAAAAATGGAAGGGAGACTCATGCCAATGATACCAGGTCTAACAATCATTCATCACCTCACTTCCCAAGGCATTTCACCACCCATGACCTGACTGCAGCATGGTTTATTTCGGCACTGCAGTGTTGGCTCTGCAATGTGTGTCTGCTTCAGTTAATGCAGCATTTACAAAGTTTTCAAAGCACTGCAAAGCAAAAACAAGGTGTGATTCCCTCCCAATGCCCACTCAGTCACCTTCTAATAATTCACTCCTTTATTCTTTCCTAGGTTCTGCCCCAGTACCAAAAAAATCTAAAAATCCATTCTTGGCATGTGCCACATTTTTCTGGTCAATTGATTTATGTACATATATTTCATGGCTTCCATAACGGATTAACACCTGTTCAAATTTTGTTCTTTTGTCATTTGTCAACTACAGTGACTGACTAAGCCAAAGCTTAACACCTGATGATCAGTGACCAGCCACAATTCTACAGCAAAACCTCTACCTACCTGGCCTAATCCCTCTAGCTTACCCTGAAGTAGAGTAAGTTAATTTTCCTTTCCTTACTGACAAGCTAATGTATTTGTTGAAAATAATTTGTGGTGGGGGGCAAGACCAGGAAGTAAAGTGGGACTAAATGCCTGATTTTGAATCTTGTGGACTCTGTGACAAATGTGGCAAATACAATCTATATCCCGCTCCTTTCCCTGTACTGCAGTGCATCTTTTCCACACCATCTACTTACAGCAGACAGGTTATCCACACTTTATAGGTGACGTGTGTGACGCAGTATCATTATTATTCATCTGCCTCTTTGGAGCCAGGGTAGAATTGAAAGGCATTTGGAGAAGACCAGGGCTATTGGAATTAAAGTTAGACATTTGCCCCATTATAGCTTCCCCGGCTGTAGACTGCAGCGAGTGTCAAAGTACCCGATGCGCTATCATACCTCCATTAATTTAGCACCATAAGAATACTTGTACTGCATAGTGAATAATACCTTACTCATTTATGAGAAGTAATTTATTCTTCTTTTGGGCCCGTTTAGTTTTTTACTAGGAAATCCTTTAAAAGAAAATAAATCACATTGTTTTTTAATCTGGTGGTGTTCTGGCTTAATTTCTTGCAACCAATCAGTGCTTTTATGTGAGGCATGTGTGGGTAAGAGATGACCCGGTGACTCCTAATCACATCAAATTCTAATGGCACTAGGGGACCAGCAATGTTTTGCTACTATGCCACTATAAAATGTTTGCACAGAGCAATGTTTACAATTTGTCCTTTTTTCTATTTTTTTTCTTTCTTGATATAGGTACTCCTGCTGGTCCACCACCACCCCCTACTCAGCAGGAGATAGCAGCCCAGCTGTGGCGGCAGAGGATAGAAGTCATCCAGGCAGAATTCCATTGGCTGGTGCCTCTGGAGGAGGCTGAGGTAGCATCTGCCACTGCCACAGGGCCCAGTTCCTTCAGCCAGCCTGAAGTGCCTCCATCCAGCCACAATATCGCCAGTGCTGCCGGCAGCTGAGAGCCGTTTGAAACACCATTTCTGCCCTCCCTCCTGCCCAGACCACTTCCAATACCACGTGCTGCATGAACTGGTGCATCTTGGTCTGCAGGTGGCAAGCCTTGAACAGGAAGTGGGAAGACTCCGAACCTGCATCAATGATGTCCTCTTCTGAAGCCCTTTTTTTGTCTTGGTGGGAGGGACTTTTGTTGTGGGTAAAGAGAGTGGGAATTGGGAAGAGACCTGGACATTGGAGTTTGGACTAGGTTTTCTTTGGACATTTTAGACATTGGTTGGGGACTCGGTGATTTGTTTGGCGAGAATGGTGGGCCTGTTGTGGATGTAGAGGGTGGCTTATATTTATATTGTTGAATTTGAAAATAAGAGAAAGTAAAGGGGAAAATTATTCTTATACTTTATGCCTTAAATATTTTTTCGTGTTTTACTTTTACGTTTACGTATAGTTAGGTATACCTGTGTCCTACTAAACTCTGTAACTATATTGATCATTAGTGGGGTATGCTGCCAATGTTTATATTGCCTACAGCAACCTAGATAAACAAGAACTTACTCATCTGCAGTAGAAGCTAGTTACTTGCTAACTAAGCTAGTTTACTTCCCTTCAAAGTTCTCTTACCTGATTAGATGAAGTGATTGCTGCTACCTCTCTCTATCTTCCAAAATGTTACTGTAGGGTTGCCCAAGATACCTTCGTAATAGTGGTGGTAGTAGTAGCAGGCTAGTGCACTAACAGGGACACAAATACAAAAAGAACATATGATGGATGGAATGCTGAACAAATCAAATATTCACCCCAGTCACAGATCTGGGCTAAGTACATTGTTTTTTGGCATGCCACACCATTCCAGTTTAGACCCAGCCATATGCAAATCATGGGAGCAGTCCAGCCTGAACTGCCAAGCCAGGTCCTCCCTGGATAAGAAACAAGCATACTGAGACCAGTTTTGGGGTATCACCCTTCATCAGCCAGACTAGCTTGAATCTGGTGGTGTAGCAAGTACGGGACCCACGTCTTGGCATACCCTTCCAACTTAGGCTGACAAATGCAAAAAGAACAGATGATGGACCGAATGCTGAACAAATCAAACATTCACCTCCAGTCACAGATCAGGGTTAAATCCAACATTCATTTGCATGCCACGCCATTCCAGTTTAGACCCAGCCATATGCAAATCAGTCTTGGCCCTGCTCCCCATGGGAACAGTCCAGCCCGAACTGCCAGGCCAGGTCCATCATTTATTCCTTTTGCTTCTGTCGCCCTAAGTGGGAAGGGAAGGGTATGGCCAGACGTAGGTCCCATGCTCACTATGTCAGTGGATTCAAGCTAGCCTGGCTGATAAGGGGTGATACTTCAAAAACGGTCTTAACATTAACACTGGGCGTAAAATCAGCTCCGCTCGGGGAATTTGCGGATACCGAAAACTACGCTCTGCAGCGGAGCAGAGTTTTTTTTATGTTCGCATTCTCAAAATGCGTTTTTGCGCGCGCAGGCGCGACTTACCGGGATACCTGCGATCGCCGAAGAGATTTCCCATCTGTTCGTGAGCGCCACAAGAATTGGTAGCCGGCCGCACGTTCCTGCGAGAGTGTGCGATCACGAACATATCATTCGGGCGCGCCATCGGACTTCCGGCGGAAGTTTTGCGAAGCTCGCGATCCCGAACACGCAGAATTTGCAATCTGGAGAAGAATCTCTCTCGAGCAGCATCAAAACCTTCTCAAAACGGTGATTTGGATTAAAAAAACTCCTCAGATTGACATTTGGCTATAATTTTTTGTGCAAGGAGTCCTTTTTCTTTTTTTACTTTTTTTTTAAGAGGAAGGAAGTGCCCCAGAGTCTCCAACTTCCTGATCCTGTCCAGCTGGCTCCTCCCAGTGCTTTGTCCATCTCCTGTTCACTTTTCATTTAGATTTGGAGCTAGAAGGATCACTCTTTGTGGCTGCTGCATCATATATCATTGGATTTGAGGACTTTTGAATCTGAGATTTCACAAGTAAGTTGGAAAATTGGTGTTGTTTGTTTGATTGAGGCATTGCACCTACATTTTTTTTGTACTCTTCATCGTTTTTTAAAACTTTATTGTGGTGGGTGGCGTGTAGTTCAGTAGGAGCCTAGTTGTTTCTTTGTAAGTCATTTTTCATCTTTTATAAATGAAACATGTTGCACAGTTCACTGCATTTTCTCCAACTTTTGACATTAATTTGCAAAATGTATTTAATTCACTAGCCCAGTAGTCTGCCAATAGGCCTTTCAGCCAGTAGACCCATAGCTACTCATGGGTGCATGAAACAACTGTTTCTGTGGTGTCTGTTGAATTTAAACATCATTTAGGGCATGGATGGCATTGGATTGAATTGCAAAATGTGTTTTTTGGGGGTATTTCACTTTTTTCATGTGTGTTAAATAAATGCCTTTGTTGGATGTGTGTGGTTGTTGTCTAACTTGCAAACCTTTTTTAGCCCTGTGGATTTTCGTTTTTGCATTGTTGCATTAAAGCTGTGTTGTTTAGCATGCCTCCTTTGTCTGGCCATATAGGCCTGCTTGAGTTCATTGTTTTACAGGCCTCCTGCTTGTTGTGACTGTGAGTGACCATGTGACTGGTGGCCATTTTGTGGTAGTAGTACTAGTTAGTGTGCTGCTTTTGCCATAGGCCTGCATGTCTTTCCTTTGTTCCTCTTGGCTTACTGCTTCTATCCCCATTGCCAGCTGCAGCTCCATGAATGCTGCATCCCACGTGATGCACAATGCCAAACAGGTTCCATTAGATTTGTATTTTTGTTTTTGTTCTTCTTCTTTTCCTATCCTTCCTGACTGTACACAGTACACCATGAAAGCCCTTGTTGTCAAAGACTCACAAATGGCTACACTGTTATGTTTTTTTAATAACAAAACTGAGTTAATAAAATGTATTAATATTAATAATAACACTAACAAGTGTGACCAGACACTAAGTTATATATTATTATATTTGTTTGTTTGTGCTAGTAGTAATTGAAACACAACAACAAATGCCACGTTTCACTGATGTTCTTCTGGCTTCTTTGCTTTTAGGTGCACAAAAGACTGAGGAGGAGGTGTCATCATCACCCGTTGTACTGCCAGACAGAAGTCCTGCTGCACATGACGTCACATGACGTGTGACCACAGACAGACATCTCTTCAACTTGTGCCATTGCGTGCTGCTGAAATCTGAAGAAGATGGCCCCAAAGAAAGGTATCAGGTCCTCCAGTACCAAGAAAGTTGCCAGTGAGAAGAAGGAACTGCCACTTACCAAGACTGGTGTGCCGCCCAAGATGTTTTTTGGGAAACAAAAAACTGCACCTGCAGCAGCGGTGTTGGGGGAGCAAGCTGGGAGCAGCACCCCCCCCATCAGTGGACCCATCCCTTAAACCTAGGCCCAAGCCCATGTCTGTCGCAGAGGCAGCCAGTCTATTCACGACAATGCCGAGGAGCAGTGATGTTGAAATTGACTTATCGTTATCGCAAAGTAGTACCCAATCAATACAGGAAACTCAGATAAGTGGACAACAACAGCCGCAACAACAGCCGCAACTACCGTTCACAATAGTAGTTGTTCCTCCCGAAGTAGGGGCAGTTCAGATAGAGATAGAGCTTCCTGCAGAGGAAGAAGAGCAAGCCACTCTTTCAGAAGAGCCATTGTCTTCCAGATCCCAAGCAAGGAAAAGGAGGGTTAGTCCATCGACTTCTTCTACAAGCCCCCCTTCTGATGATCTAGATGCCAATTGAATGCCACCACCTCAGTCTGAGAGTGAGACACACCACAAGAGAAGGCTAGGGAAAAGGAAGGTTCCAGAAAGCCTTAGAGTTATGGAGGTAGATGTAGAAGAGGAGGATGATGACAAGCCAGTCATCATCATGGACATTAGTCCCGCCCCAGATGAAACCGACATTACCCCATCCCAAATTGCTGTGAGGGATGTGGCACGGATTCGACCAACACAGATAACACCAACACCACCTGCAGCTTCCATATTTGCATTTGCAAAGGCCCGGCAGCGAACAACATCCAGCACAACCACCTCAGTAGAAGTAGGTACTGCGTCTGCAGAGAGTCAGACTCCACTACGCCCACCTTCCAGTTCATCCGGCATTGCAAGTGGCACCTCCACCAGCAGCACCAGAAAGTTCACCTCCCCAGTTTGGGACTTCTTTTCAGTTAGCAGTAAGGAGGAGAACGTTGCTATATGCTCCATTTGTGGACAAGGTGTTATTCGGGGTAAGCTTGGTACAAACTATGGTACCGGAGGCCAAACAACCCATCTGAAAAAACACCACTTGATCCAGTGGGAGGCGCACCTTAAAGGCCAAAAATCTGCACCCATTGCTGTTGGTGGTGATGAAGAAGTAGAAGATACGATCGCGGTGGAAGGTGAACAAGAGGGAGACATTTTCTCTGGTACACAAAGTAGCCCTGTCCCCAGCAGTGCAGTGGTACCGCCCACATCCTCATCAGCCTCAGCAACATCTCAGTGGCACAAGAGTAAGAGTAAGGCTGAGACACTAAGGCAAGAGAGTACCGCAACAAAAAAACGTGCGGCGTTGAGCCTAACAACATCTGGCACCAAGAATTCACCTGCATCAGTGGCACCAGAAAAGAAAAAAATCCAGCCTACCATTCTCAGTATGTTTAGGTCGGAGGGGCAGTATGAACGCAACCACCCAACGGCACGTTTGTACAATGCGAAGTTGACTAAAATGTTAGCGCTGGACCTCCTCCTTTTTTCTTTTGTGGAAGGGGTGGGTTTTCTTGAATTTGTGGCAGCCATCTGCCCAAAATGGAAGGTTCCCAGCCGGTCCTATTTTGCCAGAGTTGCTGTTCCAGCACTACATCACGAAGTGCTGGAATTGCTTGGACAAGCTTTGCAGCAGAGTGCTGTTCACACTATCCACCTGACAACCGACATGTGGACCAGTTGCCAAGCCACTGATTACATGTGCATCACTGCACGCTGGATCTCTTTTGTGGGGGTTAGAGAAAAGATATCTGCTGGTGTTGACACTGCTGAGATTTTTAATGCCACTCGGAAACATGCAACTCTAGCCATGTTCGCCATGGAGAAATCTCATACTGCTCCAAACATTTTGGAAGAGTTTAACAGCAAGGTCTTTGAATGGCTGCACCCAAGAGGTCTTAACATTGGTTTTGTTGCCACGGACAATGGCAGTAATATAGTTAGGGCCATGTACGATGGTGGCCATTTCAGGGTCCTGTGTTTGGCGCACTGCATTAACATTATTGTTCAAGACTTTCTGAAAAAAGAAGACCAAGTCAGCAACTTACTGACCACCTGCAGAAGAATCTGCACACATTTCAGCCATTCTTTTAAAGCCAGGAAGCAGCTGAGGATCATTCAACGTGAGCATAGAGTGTCAGTTAAAGCACTCATCCAGGAGGTGCCAACACGTTGGAACTCAACTTATTACATGCTTGAACGTCTGTTTGAGCAGTGCAGACCAATCAATGAATATGTCATGCAAAGAGGGGATGCTACTGTGAAAGGCATGACCATTGAGATGGACCAATGGGGCCTAGTTAAATGCCTGACCGAAATGCTACTTCCTTTTGAGCTCTTCACACGTGAAGTCAGCAAGGAGGACTGTACTATGGGCCAAGCTATCCCATTGTTGCACATGCTACAGGAACAGCTGAAGGGGATGTCTGCAATGTACGCAGGTGTGGAGGAAAAAAGAAGCATGTGAGGTGGTGGAGAGCTTAACCCTTCGCTTATGATCGGTCTGGCTTAAAATCTAAGCTAAGTGGAGGTTGGGTGGGCGCCGTGGGCCTGCTCTGTCCTGTTGTTGTTGTAGGTTACTGCTGGAAACAGAGTAGACATGATGATTTAGCCATGCCGCCTCTGAAAGTGTTCTTGTTGCACTCCTCCGTAATTTATGCATTTTTTTTGTCCTTGATTTTTCAATATCCCTTTTGTTTTTCCATCTACACTTACAGGCCGACCTTTACCCTGTGCTGCTATAATGGGAAAAACAACTCACAATTACCTTACCAATCCACATCCGGCAGGCAGGCAGTGGCACCCAAGATTGATGGACGGAGCGTCCATGGAAGGGAGGACAAAGAGGAATGCTGAGATGCAACTCCCCAATTTGACCAAACATACAGTAACTTAGTATCATTGATCATCTTTTAATTAATTTGATTCATTTTTTCTCTTCAATCATTACGTCTGTGTGTTGTTGTTTATTATATTTGCTCTTTGCTTATAATTGATCTCTACAGCTATTTTTAATTTTCTTTGCTAGCTTTAAAAGGAAGCCCGGTACAACAGAACATAAAATGTATGTAATTTGGGTCTCTCTGAGGGCAGACAGGCAAGGCAATTGCATAATAATAATAATAAATAATATACTGTTGCCCTGTACTGCCTACTAGTCTAGTTAGTACTACTTATCATTAACCATCAAGTCATCATCATGCATGCATTTCCTTTTTCTCCCTTAACAGATTTATGAATATGATGGTTGTCTGCCAAGATTGTATGTTGTCCATGTGTAGTGTTTGTCTTTGTCAAACCTTTCCCTCAAATACCCCTTCCCAACCATTCATCAAACCCTAACCCTCTTCCCCCGGGTTATGTGATTTATATTGAGGTGTGACTAAATTAAATTAATTTACACCAATAATTGATCACACACTTGCTGGGGCGGATGTGGTGAAAGTAACAGTAACTCAAGGCAGGGTGAGGATCTCTTTCTGCTTGCCCACCCATGCTCAATATTTGCAAGTCAATTTATTTTCCAGAGGAACATAATCCATCATAATTATTTGCCGGCATCGATTCATCATCCTTACAGCACTAAAGGTTACGCTTGTCCACTTCAGAGGTCGAGTCAACTACAGTTTGTAACTTGTACTAGGCTATCCCCGCCACCATTATGTTTTATTTTACTTTAGCATTGCTAATCATTATGGTTTCTTGTTTGGCAGTCTTCTTGTGTACTGTACTTCGTTCTACTACTCCTTCCAGAGTCTCCATCAGGCGATTGACTCTCATTTTCTTTTTTTGCAAATGCTACTGCCAGTGTCTACTACTACTACCACCACCACCATGGCATCTTGGGAAACCAAACCATCATCACCACGCAGCCATCGTTTTGCCTAAGTTTAAATAAACATCAATCACAGGTAAGAGAAGAAGTTTGGGGGAGGCATAAATAATTTGGAAATTAATTAATTAATTCACACACCCACACCCTTCCGAGTCCAGTTGCAGACTGCATAGACTAGGAGGAGAGACTGACACTACAAGTAGGACAAGTCACTCACAAGTGAGTGTACCGCATCTATCTGTTCGTGTGTTACACTATCGGCAGATTATTTAAATCAAAAACTGGCTGCGGCCCTGCAGCAGCAAAGGAAACCATGTGAAGTAAAAGAGTAACCCCCCCACAAAACATTTACATCGAATGTAAAGTTTAAGTATAAATATAATGTATTCCCCTAACAAAATAAACTAATGTAAAAGCCCCACAACACTTGACCCACCCCTCTCCCTAACCCCAACCAATGTCCAAAGATAAAGAAAGAGTCTAACCAATGTCCAGTCAATTGTCCATAATAAATAATAAATATAAACCCCAACCTGTCCCCAACGACAACGCCCAATTCCCACCCACCAAAAAAAAGATTAAAAAAGGGGCAATACGACAGAGTTCTCTAGCGGCGGGCTCGCCGCTTGTTACTCTCCAGGACCTTTATCCGCTCCTCTAGGTGCACCACCAGGAGGAGCATGCAGCGCTTGAAAGATTTACAATTACATCCACGGGGGCAGCAGTGTTGAAGGAAGCATGGTGGGCGGCTGCCAGACCGCGACGCCGTACCACTGGGGGGGCCTGGCTGGGGCCCAGGGCATTGGAGGAGGCTGCAGCTGCTGCCATCTCCTCCTCCTCTGCCAGAACCACCAGCCGCCGATATTCCTTGCAGATGGCCTCCAGCTTCCGGCGCCGGGCCATGGCTGCCAACTCCTTCCTGTCTGGTTTTGCTTTTTTTGGTTGGGAAGGAGTAGGTATATCAAGAAAGAAAAAAGACTATTGTAACCAATACTCTTAGCAAAACAGTAACACAAAATGAATTCTACACATAGTGGCACAGTAGCACTAGGAAGTACAGTACATAACATTTGTGGTATCCTCCCACTTCCTCAGCCTCTAACATTTGTGGGAGTTTCAGGCATTACTACTACTAGGCACTATGGAGTACATCAGTCTTCTTCTTCTCTCTCTTGTTTAGCTAATTTAACGTTGTTGTAGCCGGCATGCCAGCTCAGTCAGCTTGCGCCCTAGACAAACATACTTGTGTTGCAGACTCACATTATTTTTATTTACTACTGTCTGCAGGTGGGGAAGCTGTAGTCTACAACTACACAATTATCTTATTTTTCTATTATGGGTGGCCATACTCTGTTACATCAAGGCCAACTGCTCAATTTCACTTTCACCCTGACTACTACAACAAGGCAGATGATATCTGATCCAAATGATCATTGGTTATATATTGGACGACATATCAGGTACTTTTGATTGATTGTGCAACTATGCAGCCGATAGGCCACCCATGGCTGGCTGACACAGTCGAAAATAAATGACATAGGTAGGGAGTGGGCGTCGGAGGGAGGCGCTTGATAACATACATATACAATATATATGCTGTGCTTGCAAACTACTGTGAGTCAAGGGAGTATTCTGAAAATACAACCTTGTATCAAAAACCTTGCATAAAAACAGTCCTGTTGTTTCTCTTCCCAGCGATTTTTCCATTTATCAATCATTGCATTGCTCTTATAGCCTCATATTTTTTCAATTCTAGTCTTCTATTATTCTCCTTAGCTTTGCTACTCTGGCGCGGTTTATTTTTCTTTTACATTCTCTTCATCCAGTGACAGTCTTCACCTATGCTATGATGATTGAATACCATCCAGGCATCCATCCATTCAAAGTAAACATGTCTATCATTCTTCTTAATCTCTCAAGAATCCTTAGTTTCACCAACAACATACATTTGTTATTTTTTTTAAACCACTACCCATGCGTCCTTCCTTCCTTGCTTGCCTTTGAGTCTGACCCATGAAACACCCAGGAGGATTCTTCCTATCACCCATATAGTTTCACCCACCCAGGCAGGCATCTTTTCTTTCACCTTCCACCCATCCTTCAACCACTCATGCATCTGATTCCTATCAGCCACCTATGCATCCCACACATCCTTCTCCGCCAGTCATATATTACATCTCGCCCGTCCTTCCTCTTTCCATCCTTCTTTCCCTTTTCGTTCAACCCATCCATCAAGGTCGTCTGACTCTTAGTCTTCTCCATAAAACTTTCCCAGCTGACTTGAAGTCAGATAGAAGAGGCCATTAGTTGCTCAACTCCCGCCGCTAATGCTATTGCTCTAATGCTAAGTAAAGGGTGTCTTCTTCTTCAACCGTTGTCCACAACAACTTAGTCTCTCTCAGCATACTGTGTACACCCTTGGGGCGAGTGTGTAACTATTGTCAATAAGTAAGGAATATAAGTATAACTTACCACCGCCAGCCACTGCTGCTGGCTCACCCACCCCTGCGGCAGCTGCCGCATCCACTGCCCCCTCCTGGCTGGCGTTGCCTGCCCCACCGCTGGCCCCGGCACTGGTGGTCGATGCGCCTAGAAAAACATTACACATTTTTTAGATGTCATATACGCCTCCCCCTATATATTCTTTTTCACTAGCAAGATTGAAAAAATAGTTAAAATACATACATACACCACATACATCACTAGTACAAATCGGGTACTAGAGTAGTAGAGTAGACAGTAGAAGTATGTCCTATCCTATCAAAAATAGTAAAATATCTGGTTGGGCATTTTGTTGGTGGCAATTGTCGAAAAGCCTCTCAAGAAGATTAAGAAGACTAGAAGAGGACAACCCAAAGGACTGGACTCAGTGGCTAGAGCTATTGGTGAATCTGAGTTTTAAAACTTTTTAAAAATAAAGAGTGGCCAACTGGGCAAGCTTAGCTACAGACAGACTAATAGTAGTAGTACAGAGTCAGAGCAGAGGCAGGGATAACAAGAATTTAGAAACATATCGATCGAAGAACATTTGGTAAAAAATAGAATTAGGAAACGGAAATAATAGTTCGTAAAAAATAAGGTGCAATAAAAGTTAGAGAAATATAATTATTAATATTAATAACAGGAGGACTTACTTGGGCCAGCGCAGAGCCCTCGGTAGAGGAGCGGTCCTGGCCCTGTGAGGCATCTTCTCCAACTCCCGCCTCAGACCCCGTCTTCTTGCCCCTGGGTGCTGATCATGTAAGATATAATAAAGAAAGATACAAACACTGATGATTGGTGTGAAACAAATAAAATATTTTAAAAAACCCTCAAAAACATTTTGGAAACAACAATTGCAATAAAATTGACCTATCTAATCTGATCGACTAGTAGTATCGCGGGATACGCGGAGCGTCTAGTTATTATTTATTAACTAATCAGTGTTCCATTCTGATTCCAGAATCCTAAACCTAAGTACCACCTGACCTAGCCCACCTATTCCAAAGACATTGGAAATGAATTGCCAAAAATATATTTGCTTCTTCTAAATTTCAATCTCATTAGAAATCATCAATGAATAAACCCCCTTTGACGGGCCAATTGTTCACTAAGTCTGCATTTTCATTTATTTTAGTCCTCAAAAATGCATAGATGGACGCATGCATAAATTTGCATACACCAAAATGTTGGTTGGTTGCTGCTGATGTACTGCTGATGACTTAGTTGCTATATTACTCACTCACTAACACACTACGAAAGGACTGGAATCAACAGTGCACTCAGCAGCACGTGACGTGACGGAGGATGCGTCACGCAGACCGCTGAAAAATTACCAACTAATACTAAGGAACTAAAGAAACTACCCATCAATCCACCACTATCTTAGTAACAGGAGGACAAAGGGAAGGACTAGAGTCTCTCTAGCATTACCTAACTTAAGTTCTCTAAACTCTCTTACATAATCAGCCCAAGCAAGCGCAAAGTTGTAAACAAGTAAGATTAGTAGCGCCTAGCACCTGTCTAGTGTCTAGAAGAATAACAATCACAAAAGATTTTTAAACGTAACTTACCTGCATGGAAGCAGCAGCATTCTTGCTATTTGGGAAAAAAATTTGCAATAACAGAAACACAGAACAGAACACACAATACTACTATAAATAGCTACTCACCAAGCACTGCGACCTAAACACCTAGCAGGTCCAGCAGGTCCTGCTCCCGGTCCAAGATGTCTGACCGCCGATGGGTCAGCTGGTTATGGGTGCGCCGGACCCCAGAGCAGCGAAACACTGCCCAGCATACCCTCACCCACCTGCAGTGACACTCCTGGGTAGTGTAACCGGAGCCGGGCCTGACGCCTGCTGCCAAGGTTAAGGGGAGGTGGCGCTGAACAAAAAAAACAAGGGCGGCCACCTCTGCCTCAGTGAAAAGGGCCCGGGGCTGCACCCCTTCCAGGGGCCGTCTTGGGTGCAGGCGCCTTCCCCTTCCCCTTAGCCATGGTTCTGGGTGGGCGGGGGCGGAGAAAAAAATGTAGGAGTAAAAAATAAAGTCAGGTGAAGAAGTAGGAGAGTAAAAAAGCAAGTAATATAAAACAGTAGAAAAAAGTCGAAAAAACGCAGCAAAAGTGGAAATAAAACGCAAAATATACACTTAGGGAGAGAGAGGGATAGATAATAAATAAAAAAGATCAGAAAAACAGTGTAAAAAACAAAGGATTGAAAAGATTAGAGAGGGATGAAAAACAGGCCCCAGAACCATGCAAAGAGTAGGAAAACAAGATGGCCGCATCCATTGGCGACCGCGTGGTGAAGTTTGCGCGATATTTCTCCCCAAACACGCAATCCGCGTTGCCGAACGTCAAAAACATCTCGCGAGCATGCGGGAGAATATGCGAGCATGCAGAACAACCAACTACGCATGCTTGCGTAACTCCGCGTATCGCTGCAGAGTGTTTTTGCAGCTTCGCGTAGCGTGGCTTTGCGAACTCAGCCCGGGGTTACATGACATGCGAGGTCCCACTCCCATCTAGGTGAACTCCAACTGTAGGATTAATCAAAAGGCAACTGGATTGAATGAAAACACAGAGTTAGTTTGTTATATTCATATCATAACGCCCCTCCAGTTCCGAAGTCCAAGATCAAGAGCCTTGGTGTGTGGCTGGATGACTCACTTAAATTTGACCAGCAGGCAGTGGCAGTGACGGGGGCGTGTCACGGCATCCTTAGGAAACTACGGAAGGTCCTCCCCTATTACCCACTGAAGCGAAGAAAATAGTAGTCCAGGCCCTGATTCTTTCGCGGCTGGACTACTGTAATTCACTGTATCTGGGAGCCCCAAAGTCCACCCTAAGGAAACTCCAGGTGGCCCAGAACTGCGCAGCACGACTTCTGACAGGCTGCAGTAGCAGGCAGTCAGCTAGCCCCAGTCTGAAAGCCCTTCACTGGCTACCAATAAAGGAAAGAATCTCCTTTAAAGCCTTATGTACTGCTCATAAGACCCTTATGGGCACAGGCCCCAGAATCAATCAGCCTTTGATCACCGCCTACCTCCCCAGGAAATCTCTTCGCTCGGAGAATTTAAATCTAGCCTGTACTCCTAAAATTAACAGGCAGCGGAGTGGAGGCCGCTCCTTTTCATATAACATAGCTGGACTGTGGAACTCCCTCCCTCTTAATCTCCGCCATGAAACTACCCACCTCTCTTTCCGGAAGTGTCTTAAAACATGGCTATTCCAGAAGAGTACCTGCTAGCCTTCCCTTATTAGCCTTAATTGCCGCCAGCGCTGGGATGCCTTGGGGTAGCCATGCGCTCTATAAATGCTAATTAATAATAATAATAACTTTACAAAGACTGAGACTAGACTACCACCATGATGACACAACAAAGACGTCCTGATGCTATAATAAAAACTAGCATTAGAAACTTCTTCTGAACAATGGGGATCTAGTATTTAATTAAATCTAAACATACAAAATCCTCGAGTCAGTAGAACTGGACTCAGAGTCAGGAGAGGACAAGATTAGGGGGCATATTCACGAGGATTCAACTCCGATTTATCTCCACCTTAACGCAACAAAAGTGGAGATAGATTTAACACCCCATTCACAAGCTGGTGCAAACTGCAGACAATGCCAGTATTCCCGCGATAACTGCCCCAAAATCTAACACCACGGCGGACACCACCAACTAACCCTAATGAGATGCAGAGTAGGTGTTCCCGTGCAAAAACACACGAAAAAACAACAACACCACTTTTACAACGAACTGACAGAACTGCGAAGCGAACCAAAAACAGGCGATAAGCCGCGGTAGCCACAGGTATTTAACACCTGCCTCAAGCAGGTGTAAAGACAGACGTCTACCTGCAGCAGGCAATGGAGCCCCGCACACAGCCATACCCAAAGAACAAGCGACGCCATGGAGCTACTCATCATGCAGCTCGGAGCCCCAACAGGGCCACAACACCCACCGCCACCACCCCCAGGACACTGACCCGCCCCCCCCGGACCTCCACAGAGGCAGCGTAGAGTAAGACAGCGGACCTACTGAAAACGCACCACTCTCACAGACCTAACGCCCGCGGAAATCATTGCCCACTACAGGCTCAAAACGACAACCATCCTACGCATCATGACCAACATCGCCCACAGGCTGACGGTCCCAACACAGCGGAGAACAAACATCCCTCCACAGACAAAGCTGCTGGCAGTGCTGCACCTGTTGGCCCCTGGTACCTTCCAACCAACAACTGCCAGAGTCGGAGGGGTCTCACAGCCAGCCCTATCAAAGTTCATCACACCTGTCCTGGATGCCATCATCAGCTTCATACCCCAGTACCTTCACTTCCCCAACACTGCGCAGGAACAGCTGTAGACTAAGCAAGGCTTCTACGCCGTAGCCGGATTCCCGGCCATGTTGGGGGCAATCGACTGCACACATGTCCCACTTGTGCCCCCTGCGGATACTGCACACCACTACCGCAACAGGAAGCACACGCATTCCATCAATGTGCAGGCAATAGTGGACCACCGGGGACTCTTCACCAATGTCGTCGCCAACTACCCAGGCAGTGTGCATGATTCCTTCATCTTCCGACAGTCCATCATCAACCAGCGCTTCCAGGATGGCACATATGGAACGGGACTGCTCGTTGGTAAGTACCAAATCAACACACCACACATCCCACAGCCACCAACGCACAAAGCACAACTGTGGGGATGCACACGTGACCAAACCACATCCGACATGTCAAACTACACGACCACCTACCAGACACGACTACACCACTACATGGTCATCCTGGGCTACCCATGCACCCAATACAGACTTCACATGGCACCACAGCCACACAACAGCTGATCGTGTGGAGATGCGGAATGCAGCCATGACACATGAGGCACTGCTCTGCCCTCATGACCCTACCCCAGTCTCCCGCAGTTCAGCGTCCCATGGCGGTTGGCCCGTGTCGGCCGCTGTGCATCCGGGGCGACTAGCCCTGTGCGACTCGAGTCATCCCCCCTTGTAGTTCTGACATTGCATGTCTGTGTGCCTGATGAATGTTGGTGTAGTTGCCAGCACCAGCTACTCCCTGAGGGCTGGCTTACACTCACCCCACACACAGCCAGCACAGGCGTCACTGAATTGGTGGGCCTGCCATCACATCCTGCCGAACCAAGTATTGACTCTTTTCTCCCTGCACTGTCACAGGTGATCAAGAATATGCACTCTGCCCTTGGATGATGACACCCCTCCGGGACCCGAACACACCCGCCCAGAGGCAGTACAATGCGGCCCACATACGCACCAGGGGCATCGTTGAACGCACATTTGGCGTGTTGAAGTCACGTTTCAGGTGCCTGGACAGCACTGGTGGGAAGCTCCTGTACAGCCCGGACGTCGTGTGCAAGATGATCGTTGCATGTTGTGTGTTGCACAACATCTGTGTTCGCACCAGGGACCCATGGATCCCAGTTCCAGAGGTACCGGACGATGATGGTGGTGATGGGGCAGGTGGCCCACATCCCACTGCAGCTGCGGCAGGAATGGCCCGTAGGGACTCCATCATTGACACTTACTTCTCATGAGCATGTCACATTGTGACCGTCCGTGGCATTAATGGGACAGTAGTAGATGTCCAATTGCACTGCATGTGTGAATAAAACATATTTGCAGGTTACAGGTTGGAATTGTACATTGTCATGTTACATATCCCTGGGGTTTCAGGTGTGATTTGCCAGGTTGTGCACATTTTCCGAACCAGTTGTGCCTGGGTTCAGTTGTGGAGGTGTTGCTGTTTGTACCGAGATGTTGTCAATGTCGAGGTGCACTTCTGCTTATGTGCATATGCTGCACGGTGGGTGTGTCGCTCCTGCGGCTCTGATTTGTCTGCCACTGGTCTCTTTCATGCGGTGTGCCTGTAGGTTCTGTTCTTCCACGGTGCTTGGATGTTGTGGTGTGCATGTTGTCCTCTGCAGTTGGCCAGGGTGCATCCGTGGTACTCCGCTGTTGATGTATTTTGTTCTGTGGCATTTTCCGTATGCTGTTCTTGTGCTTTTTCCCGCATTGCACGTGAGTATTGCTGCCCTCGCACTGGTTGTCACTGTTTTCTTATTGCGCGTTGGCCCATCACAGCTTTTTTCGCGTTGTGGTTTGTGTTTTTATCTCCGTCGAGGTGGTTGTATCGTGAGCATTGGCCGCGGTGTCGGCCAACTATCGCATGCTACCGCCGTGTTGTGAATTCCACGTTGTCACAGGGTTATTTTCCCGCGATAGACTGCGATGCTGAAAGTTGCGTTGCGCTACTCTTGCAGTAATTATCACACGTTCTTGTGAATATACCCCTAAGTGTTTAAGCAACAGAAGACCTGACTGATGAAATCAGCGAATGATGTTGTATATCTAAATTATGGATCCCTTTTATGCGTGGGTGTGTAAGTGGGGCTGGTGTGGTCTATTATTAAGGTAACAGAAGATCCTGCAGTGGGTTAGTGTTTCTTTTACCACCTCCGCACCACCAATTGTGGTATATATTAACTCACACCTCAATACATCACACAGCAGGGGGCAGAGGGTTTGAGGTTTGAGGAATCGATGAGAAAGGTAAGTTTGGTAAAGGTGTGACAAAGACAAGCACAGCACAACAACAATATTCATCAGGGCGATAAGAAGCACATCATCAATCTGTTGTGGATGGAAATAAAGGAATAACACAGCTCAGTTAAACGCATTACAAACAGTCCTTTAGCCCCAGGGACCCAACTTATATCTAAATGTTATTTCATCTAGATTTAAAAAATACAAATTATGGAGGAGTGAACCAACATAGTTCTAAAAATTGTGATTGTTGAAAAAAAATGATACCATTAATAAATGCCAAATTGGGTGGCGCATCTGCATTCTTCTTGGTATGTATGTCTTAGGTGCCTGGCTGAACCGGTCTGGTAAGGTAAGCAGGAGTGTTATTGAGCTATTGCCTTTCATGCAGGAGAAGAGAAGGCCTAAAGATTGTAAAACAGAAACAATATTGTAGAGTCACCGGGAAGGACAGAAGTTAAGCTTCATAAGGAGTGTATCAAGACTCAGAGGCGGAGCAAGAGCATAGGCTGCTGCAATCATTCATTTTATGACTCATGTGCGATCAATTAACTGAGAAGTGAGAGCAATTTACAACCAATCATAGAGCTACATGTACCGGGATGATCAATCTCACAACTGTTATCATAACATTTAGCTGAGTGCGTGCATCTTGTGATGATGATGTGACATCCCTACTCTGTCTCCAGTTACAAGCAACAGGACCCCCGGCGACATAAGAGGAGTTTCACATTTGAGCCAGCACACACACTTGGCAGCATTTCCAAAATCAACCCCCCTCTCTTCAGTCCACAGAGCTGAGTAGGCCTCAAATATCATTATCATGTTGGTTTCCCTTAAAAGTCGAGAACTTCCTTCTTCTGGCTGTTGATGTAGTCCCGTCCTGAGCCCTTTCATCCTCCTCCTCACTCCGAGTAATGAATCAGTCTAACTCCATCCCAAGCGAGATAGACCTTAGTGCACTGCTGTTGAAGAACAAGAAGAGAAACCGAATTCGAGTATTTTGTGTAGATTTGTGTTTATCAACTAAAGTGACCGGTCTGGCCTCTGAAGCTGTACCCCATTTTAAATATTTTGAGGATTGCATCTCTTTCTTCACTAGGACCAGTGGGGCACTGAGTGACAATCGCACTGACAGTGCTTCCGCATACACTTCACTGATTTTCTTTCTTTGAATTCTCACCTTTAAGGAATTTGATTTCACACTTTTTCTTTGTCAAGAAAGTTACAGATGATGAGAAAGTGGGCAAACTGGTGAGTACCTACCAGCAGCCCCTTGGAGATACTAACGTGAGGTACTTTCTGACCTTTCTCACATGTTTTCATTTTCTTTCACATGAGGGTATAAATGTATGTGGTTACAATTTACACATAAAGCTTGTATGAAATGTGGTACATTGACGTGGTTTTTATTGAAATTATCTAACAGAGTGACTAACAGGCCAGTTGTAGTGAATTCGAACTGTGAGGGAAGTTTTATGATTCACAAATACTCCCTTGTTCCCAGATTTACAATACTGTTCTTTGTGTGTCAGGTCTATCTTTGCTTATATACTGGCCTCTGAAGTACCAGAAAAAAGGAGTGGACCCTGCAAGTATATGTAGTTAAGTGTGAAAGGGCAAATCACCTTCAGGAAAAATGATCACCAGACAGACCCCAAGCATTCCAAATCATCGAAATCAAGTTTACAAATTAGTCTGATCAACCTCTCTCACTGTCTGCCACCACATGAATCATCAATCTTCACTCACAATCACTCAATAATATTTCACTCATTGGTGCACTAGTAACCGCTTCCAATCCAAGCCTGGTGGTACACAATTTTATCTCGTCTTTGATGCAAGCAAGCAACACATTGGGATTTGGCAGTGTTGTAAATCAAATGATCTTTACTGGGATGGTCCTGGTAGGGTATGAAAAAATGAAGGATAGGCAAGGGACGGAAGCAAGAAATGTCCTTGAATGGAATGGAGAGGCTTCTTCACTGCACACTGCACACTGTTCCAACTCCAATCTGGCCATACATGTGCCTAAAATTAGTGGAGCTGCAGAAGTCAGACAGAAACAAAATATATAATGTTCCCCTTTGTTAGACTTGGCATCTTTTGGCGTGTTTCCCCTGACTTATTGCTTTCTGACCTCCTGGTTTTTGACTCTGTTTTTGCTGGTGTAATGATTCTGCGCACTTTTCTCACTGCTGTCCAGTGGGAAAGTGCAAGTGCTCCTGTAGGAAATGTGTTATGGATTGGTGTTTCCATGATTGGCCTATTTGATTTATGTGTCAGTCCCTTGTAAAGTGCACTGAGAGTGCCAGGGCCTATAGATCAAATGCTGTTGGTGGGCTGCAGCACTGGATTGTGCCACCCACGCAAACAGCCCGTAAAGTGTAACTCTGGCCTGCCATTGCAGAGCCTGTGTGCAGCCTGGGGCTGCCATGTCGACTTGGCAAGTGCACACAGTTGCAAGTCCCTAAACCTTCCCTTTTCTACATGTTAGTCACCCCTAAGGTAGGCCCAAGGTACCCCTGTGGGCAGGGTGCATTGTATGTGAAAGGTAGGACATTCCCTGGTGTGTGTGGCATGTCCTGATAGTAAATTACAGCCTATTTCGTTTTTCACTATTGCAAGGCTACCTGTTCCCCATAGGCCAGAATGGGCAGTTTTGATTATTACAGCTTATAATCCTAACTGACCCAGGGAACATGGTAGAAATTCGAGTTTAGTATGCCTGGACTCAGAATGATAAAATGCATCGTTTAGTGAAGTTGGTTTTAACATTCTGTGTTTGAAAATACCACTTTTAGAAAGTGGGTATTTTCTTGTCTAACCATCCAAGCCTGCCTCTGCTAGGTTGTGTATTCCTTGTCTGGAGTGTGAGTGACAGGGGCTGGGGGATGCCAGGAGACAGGGTGAGTCAGCACAGGGCTGAATAGCAAGATCTACATGTAGATGGGTGGGAGGAGATGCACCTGGGACCTGAATAGGGCTGGGCCTTCCCTCCACAATGCTGGCTCCACCTCCTGTGGTGCGTCTGATGTCCCAGGCCTGCACTGTGAAAGGAAAGAAGGAGACTGGACAACAAAGTGCTCCAGGACTGACCAGAACTGGTTTGGACTAGGCAAAGGCCTCTCTGCCTTCAGAGAACAAAGAGAAATTGAGGATAAAAAGGGGGACCCAAACCCCAGAAAATTGGAACTCTTGTGGATCAAGAAGACTGCCAAGAAGAAGAGCTGGAGAAGCTGTGAGGAGGAACTACCACTTTGCTGTGTGCTTTGCTGTGTAGGCCTGCAGTGGCTGCTTCTGTCTTGGGCAGTGAAAGGACTGGAACTGAGCTTTCTGCAATCTACTTTGCGAGTGTCTCCAAGGGCTTGAGGTAGAGCTTGCCCCCTGTTCAAGAAGTCTCAGGAACAGCAAAGACTTCGAGCCCGACGCCGTCTACAATGCCGCTGCCGACTCCGTGTCCTGACGGCACCGCAGAGGGCACCGCCGCAACGCGACCCTAGTCTCACCGACGACGCCTGCTGATGCCGCCACCGAGCCGCTGCTCGCACCGCGACCTGTGGGCACCGCACTCCGCACCGCCTCACTTCACGATGACGCCGTGGCATCCCCAACGACGCCGCTCCACGTCGGACTCGATGCCGCTGCTTGCAGCGTGGTTCGAGGGCACCGCTCGTACAGTTACACGACGCACCGCCCTCATCCAGCACTGCAGCCTTGGCCTACCGACGCCTGTGCCATTGACTCCAGTTCGTCAGTCGACGACAGCGCTTAAGCCACGACGACGCTGCTGCTGCACCGTGACCTGCCAGCACCGTGACGAGCACCGCCTTCATCTCACACCATGACCCTGGTCTCACCGACGACGCCATCCGACGCCGCCACCGAGCCGCTGCTCGCACCGCGACCTGAAGGCACCGCACGCTGCACTGCTGCACTTCGCACCGCAGCACCCGACGCCGGCTGATGCCAGAGCCCCTGACTTCAACAGAGAGGAGATCGGTCTGCAACGCGTGTGACTTCGAGGGCCCCGACGACGCCGCTTCGACCTCCGGAACCAACGCCTGCGGACGCCGCGTTTTCGGAAGCTCACCGCGAGGTCATCGACGCCCTGCATTGAAAGGTACTGTTTGCGGGTCTTCCCGACGCCATAGCTGACCCGCGACGCCGCGGTCAGCCAGAACTGTTTGGATTTGGTTGTTCACGATGCCGTGATAGCCCCGGATGGAGCTATCGACATCAAGGAACTGTTTTTAAGGACACTGAGATAACTGAAGATTTTTAAAGTACTGTACTGTGGATTTTTATTGTATTGGTCTTGTTTAAAGTATATAAAAATATTGGATATTTTTCTAAACTGGTGTGGTGTCCGTTTGTAGTGCTTACATTGTGTTACTGTTGGTTTTGTGCAAATGCTTTACACACTGCCTCTAGAATAAGCCTGACTGCTCGTGCCAAGCTACCAAGGGGGTGAGTAGGGGTTATTTTAGGAGTGTAACTCCCTTATCCTGACTAGGAAGAAGGGTCCCTACTTGGACAAAGGTGCAAGCCCTTGCCAACTAGAGACCCCCATTTCTAACACCCTTGCTATATCCTTTTTGGCAAAGCAGTTCCACGATAAATAATAAAAAAAGTTCTATGGTGGCCTACTCAGTTAGGGAAGTAGAGTTCATCCTCAAACTCAGTTGGTTCGCCGAGTAGTTGGTCAGCTAACACACTTGAGACTTACCAATCACCCTCATCCTTCTCCTCCTGTGGTATTTCATGCACAGTGTAATTGTGTGGTATGAAGTGTTTGCCGCACTGGATACATGCTCAGTAGACACACTGGATACTGGATAAGCCAGATACTTTATTGTAAGCCTGTTAAGCTGAGGCCATTGGCGCATCTTCCCATACCAATACACCAATGGGCTTTGATTCACATAGACCTTTCTTGGGTCATTCAGATAGTCCTAGAACATCCTCTGAATGGTTATTGGTGCTTGACCTCTTTTGCCGTTGCCTCTGCACTGGACTGAAGCCCCGCCACTTGAAACCAGTCCAATGAAGAGGTTGGGGCTGATTCTTCTGTTCCTGTTGTTGTTGCCGGTGTTCTTGTTGCTGGTGTTGGCTAAAGTGAGGCAATAGCACTCTCTCTCTCTGGAAGTTGAAGGCTGCACCCCAGAACTTCTGCCCTGGATTGGAACTCTAATTTCCATATGTTCTTTTTCCAGGTCTCTGGTTTGCTCAACAATCCACGTGTTGTATTGTGAGACATCCCTGTCTGAAATGGAATAAAAGTGGCCAGTATTTTTTTGAACAGATGATCAAGTATTGTGGCACAGATGCACTTTTTGGATGACACGATGTCAATTTGCAGCTGTGGATTAACAGCCAATCAAAGGATTAACCTCTCAACCAAGCCATGCACTTCTGCATTTTCATTTACACCTGCAAACCTTTCAGACACCTTTTTAACTGGTCCTTTAATAGATATAATAACGGGATCGCTTGGCCCATCGTACTGTCCTTCTCGCTGACTTACCGTGTGAAAACCTCAAAAGGAAGTAGCATTTGTGTCAGGCATTTGACTAGGCCCCATTTGTCAATCTCCATGTGGTCATGCTTTTCCCCATTTCATCCACTTCTCTTTGAATGACATACTCATTGATGGGTCTGTACTTCTCAAACAGACGTTGCAACATGTAATCGGTCAAGTTCCAACGTGTTGGTACTTCTTGTATGGGGGCTTTAACTGATACTCTATTAGCACGCTGAATGATCCTCAACTGCTTCCGGGCTTTAAAAGAAGGGCTGAAATCAGTGCAGATTCTTCTGCAGGTGCTCAGTAAGGTTCTGACTATGTCTTCTTTTTTGAGAAAGTCCTGCACAATGAGGTTAATGCAATGCACCAAATACATGACCTTGAAATAGCCACCATCTGTCATGGCCTTAACTATATTACTGCCATTGTCCGTGGCAACAAATCCAATTCTGAGACCTATGGGTCACACAAAGCAAACACAAGGAGATGATGGACGGAGCACTGAAACTTTTCAGACACTCACCCCCAGTCACAGATCTGGGTTGAATCTATCATCATTCTTTAGCTCACTCCGCCACCCCAGTTCGGACACAGCTATATGCAAATCAGTCTTGACCCTGTGCCTCATGGGAACAGTCCAGCCCGAACTGCCAAGCCATGTCTTCCCTGGACCGGAAAAAAGCATCCTGGGACCGGTTTCAGGCTAACAGCACTCATCAGCCAGGCTAGCTTGATTCCAGTGGCAAAGTGAGAAAGGGACCCACGTCTGGGCATACCCTGCCAACTTAGGGCGAACAAAGCAAACACAAGGAGATGATGGACGGAGCACTGAAACTTTTCAGACACTCACCCCCAGTCACAGATCTGGGTTGAATCCATCATCATTCTTTACCTCACTCCGCCACCTCAGTTCAGACACAACTATATGCAAATCAGTCTTGACCCTGTGCCTCATGGGAAAAGTCCAGCCCGAACTGCCAAGCCATGTCTTCCCTGGATCAGAAAAAAGCATCCTGGGACCGGTTTCGGGCTAACAGCCCTCATCAGCCAGGCTAGCTTGATTCCAGTGGCAAAGTGAGCAAGGGACCCACGTCTGGGCATACCCTGTCAACTTAGGGCGAAGAAAGCAAACACAAGGAGATGATGGACGGAGCACTGAAACTTTTCAGACACTCACCCCCAGTCACAGATCTGGGTTGAATCTATCATCATTCTTTAGCTCACTCCGCCACCCCAGTTCGGACACAGCTATATGCAAATCAGTCTTGACCCTGTGCCTCATGGGAACAGTCCAGCCCGAACTGCCAAGCCATGTCTTCCCTGGACCGAAAAAAAGCATCCTGGGACCGGTTTCAGGCTAACAGCACTCATCAGCCAGGCTAGCTTGATTCCAGTGGCAAAGTGAGAAAGGGACCCACGTCTGGGCATACCCTGCCAACTTAGGGCGAACAAAGCAAACACAAGGAGATGATGGACGGAGCACTGAAACTTTTCAGACACTCACCCCCAGTCACAGATCTGGGTTGAATCCATCATCATTCTTTACCTCACTCCGCCACCTCAGTTCAGACACAACTATATGCAAATCAGTCTTGACCCTGTGCCTCATGGGAAAAGTCCAGCCCGAACTGCCAAGCCATGTCTTCCCTGGATCAGAAAAAAGCATCCTGGGACTGGTTTCGGGCTAACAGCCCTCATCAGCCAGGCTAGCTTGATTCCAGTGGCAAAGTGAGCAAGGGACCCACGTCTGGGCATACCCTGTCAACTTAGGGCGAAGAAAGCAAACACAAGGAGATGATGGACGGAGCACTGAAACTTTTCAGACACTCACCCCCAGTCACAGATCTGGGTTGAATCTATCATCATTCTTTAGCTCACTCCGCCACCCCAGTTCAGACACAGCTATATGCAAATCAGTCTTGATCCTGTGCCTCATGGGAACAGTCCAGCCCGAACTGCCAAGCCATGTCTTCCCTGGACCGGAAAAAAGCATCCTGGGACCGGTTTCAGGCTAACAGCACTCATCAGCCAGGCTAGCTTGATTCCAGTGGCAAAGTGAGAAAGGGACCCACGTCTGGGCATACCCTGCCAACTTAGGGCGAACAAAGCAAACACAAGGAGATGATGGACGGAGCACTGAAACTTTTCAGACACTCACCCCCAGTCACAGATCTGGGTTGAATCCATCATCATTCTTTAGCTTACTCCGCCACCCCAGTTCAGACACAACTATATGCAAATCAGTCTTGACCCTGTGCCTCATGGGAAAAGTCCAGCCCGAACTGCCAAGCCATGTCTTCCCTGGATCAGAAAAAAGCATCCTGGGACCGGTTTCGGGCTAACAGCCCTCATCAGCCAGGCTAGCTTGATTCCAGTGGCAAAGTGAGCAAGGGACCCACGTCTGAGCATACCCTGTCAACTTAGGGCGAAGAAAGCAAACACAAGGAGATGATGGACGGAGCACTGAAACTTTTCAGACACTCACCCCCAGTCACAGATCTGGGTTGAATCCATCATCATTCTTTAGCTCACTCCGCCACCACAGTTCAGACACAGCTATATGCAAATCAGTCTTGACCCTGTGCCTCATGGGAACAGTCCAGCCCGAACTGCCAAGCCATGCCTTCCCTGGACCGGAAAAAAGCATCCTGGGACCGGTTTCGGGCTAACAGACCTCATCAGCCAGGCTAGCTTGATTCCAGTGGCAAAGTGAGCAAGGGACCTATGGGTCGCAGCCATTCAAACACCTTGCTGTTAAAGTCTTTCAAGGTGTTTGCAGCTGTATGGGATTTCTCCATGGCTACTGTTGCATGCTGCCGAATGCCCTTAAATATTTTGTCAGTGTTGAAACATGTAGATAGCTGTTGCCTTACCCCCCACAAAAGAGATCCAGTGTGTAGTGATACACATATATTGTTGACAACTTGTCCACTTGTCTGTCGTCAGGTGGATAAAGTGAACAACACTTTGCTGCAAAGCTTGTCCAACCAATTGCAGCACATCGTGATGGAAAGCTGGCGCAGCAACTCTGGCAAAATAGCTCCTGCTGGGAACCTCCAATTTCAGGCAGATGGCCACCATGAAATTCTAAAACGTTCCACCCATTCTGCAAAAGTAAAAGGGAGGAGGTCCAGCGTTAACATTTTAGCCAGCTTCCCATTGTACTAACGTGCTGTTGGGTAGTTGTGTTCATACGGCCCCTCCAGCCTAAACATGCCCATAATAGTAGCCTGGATTTTTTTCATTTCTGGTGCCACTGATGCAGGCAAATTCCAGAGAGAAGAACAAAGAGAAGGTTGTAGACTCAATGCGTGTCTTGTTGGGGCAGTTGATCAATGCTTCTGTGTCGTCTCCATGTGACTCTTGTGCCATTCCGAGAGTGCTGAAGCATGTGATACTGGCGCACTGCTAGAGAGAGAGCTGCTTTGTGTAAAGATGTCACCCTCTTTTTCCTCTTCACCTTCACCTCCCATTGTGATTGGTGCTGATTCCCCTCTCCCATCACCGTCACCACCACCACCTGCAGCAATTTTTTAAGGTGTGCCTCCCAGTGGATTATGTGATGTTTTTCATATTGGTCATTTGGCCTCCAGTGCCATAGTGTGAACCAGGCTTACCTCGACGAACACTCGTGTGGCAAATAGAGCATTTTGAAATGTTATTCTTCTGCTTGCTAATCATAATGAAATGCCAAACTGGAGAAGTTAACTTTTTCAGTAGGCCACTGATGCCACTGCCAATGCCCAAATAACTGGAGATAGGTAAGTATGGTGGGTGTGTCGACGATTGCCTCTGCAGTGCGTACTTCTACTGAGGTAGATGCAGGTCTTAGCGGGAGCCTTACAAATATGAAAGTTGGTGCTCGTAATGGCGGTGGTAGTGGTGCCACATCCCTTGGAAGAGGTTGAATAGCAGGGGTAATCCTCATCCCCTTCAACAACAGTCAGGCTTTCAGGAACTTTCCCTTTCCCTTACCTCTCCTGGCATGTGTTGGACTCAGCCAGGGTCCAATACATGTCCAGAGCATCGGAAGGGGGGCTTGGAGCACATGGTGGAGTACCCTTCCTTTTTCTTGCTGGAGATCTGGAAGCCAATGGTTCAACAACAGGTACATCTTGCTCAGCAGGAAACCAACCTCCTGTTCTGCTCCTACTTCAGGAAGATCTACTATTGCTGGCTGCAGCTCCATAGTCCACTTTGCTCAGTTTCCTACGATGATTTGGTCCTAGTTTGTGGCTGAGACAAATTCAATTCAAACTCACTGCTCATCCACATGATTACAGTAGCAGCCTGACTGAGAGACATGGAGTTGGGCTTAGGTTGGGGTGGTGCCATTGATGCAGGAGTGCTGCTCCCAGCTTGCTGCCCAGAGGCCGATGCAACAGACAAACGTTTCCTGAAAAAAAAGTTTGGGTCGGAATGCCAGTGGTGGAAATATGCTTTTTCTTCTTCTCCTCCTCACGGGCCACTTTCTTGGAAGCTCCTTTCTTTGGGGCCATCATGAAGCTGTCAGTTGGCAGTGGCACTTAGCTGCACAAGTGGAAAAGACTGGTGTTGTGGTCTGTCACGTCGCTTTGTACAGGCCTTCTGTCTGGCAGTACTGGCTGTGGATGATGGTGTCTCTTGTGCACCTAAAAGCGAACAAGCAAGAAATATATTTAGTCAAACATGTCATTTTTGCAATTTTGAATTATTCATAGCACACACAATGTCATTTAAGTGTGGTTACTTATTATCCTAAATAATGAACAACAATAGCGTATCCATTCCAAAGTCAAACCTCGCGACCAGAACATTTCATTTTCAATCAGGATAACAACATAAGATGTAACTGTTTGCTTTATGCGCATCTATGGGAGTCACCTGTGGCAGTCAGGGAGGTGCAGGGGAAAACCAAATAATCCTTAAAAAATGAATGCTGGTGTGTAACTGTGCACCTATGGCATGCAAGGGTGTCTAGGGGGAAATGGAATAATCTTTAAAAAGGAAATGCTTGTGTGCACTGTGCACCTATGGCAGGCAAGGGGTCCAGGGGAAAATGGAATAATCCCTACAAAATGAATGCCAGTGTACAGCTGTGTGCATATGGCAGGCAGAGGGTCCACCCATCCAGGGGAAATAGTAATGAGAATCCTTAAAAAAATGAATACTGGACTGCTGGTGTGTGGCAGTCGCATATGGTAAGCAGGGGGCAGATGGAGAGAAAATTAAAAAAATATATATTTTTTAAAAATCCAATTTAAAAAAAATAATAATACATAAATTAATTAATTATCACTGGTTTACTAGGCGACTATGAGAGACCAATTAGACCGAAAGGAGGTGCAGGGGCAAAAGGGCTATACAAAATGGTCACCGGCCACATGCTCAAACAACAACAGCAAGCAAAGAGGCATGACCCCCACAAAGAACACATGCAGGCCTATGGACACTGACTACACAAATAGGCCCGAGGCCACATGGCATGGAGAACAAAGACAAATGGTGGCCTATGGCAAACACACACACACACTGGCCAGACAAAGGAGGCATGGTAACACTGAAGAAAACACTACCCTTAAATCAGCAATGCCAAAAATGAAAGCAATTGACTGATCTATAATTATTTTACAACACCACACATCCTCCCAAGGCATCAAATATTATCCCACCTATACACTTTTTGCCTGAAAAAAATGTGAAATACAACACCCCCCCACATTTTTAATTTAATCCAACACAATCCTTGCATTAAATGATGTTTTAAAACAACATATACCACAGAATCTGTTGTTTCATACACCCATGACCAGTACTGGGCCTACTGGCTGGATGGCTCATTGGCAGACTAAGCCACATAGCAAAATAAATGAATATTGCAAATTTAACAAACATGGAGAAAATGTACTGAACAATGCAACCTTTCTTCCTTACAAAAGATGAAAAATGAAATGCAAAAAAATAACTAGACACCTACTGAACCTGTAGGCCACCCACCACAATAAATTAAAACAATCGAATAATAGTACAAATAAATATTGATTCATGCCCTCAATCAAACAAACAACACCCTTATACAAGAGTATTTAAGCTTACTTGTGATATCACAAAAACAAAGTCCTTTAACCCAATGGTATGTATGCAGCAGACAAAGAGAGTGATCCTCTCACCTCAAAATCCAAATGAAAAGTGACCAGGAGATGGACAAAGCACTGGGAGGAGGCTACTGGACAGGAACAGGAAGCTGGAGTCTCTCAGGCACTTCCTTCTCATGGAAAAAAAAGTTAAATAAAAAAATGCTTCTCACACTAAAAAACATCCTGAACAGTCCATTGGAGTAAAATATGAACTCAAAAACATCTTTTTGTGTAGATTTAGCTGCTTCTCAAGTAGAGAATCTGCTTGAGGTGCAGCTGCTTGTGCTTACCAGCATCACAAAGAAGTCACTGGAAAGTGCTGTGGCGACCAGAAGCCTCACTAGCAGTCAGGAAATCTCCTGTGTACTCCCTAGCAGCCAGCAAGTCTCGTTGTGCTCGCAATCGTGCGTCAAAAGAAGCCTTGTGCTCACCAATGGAAATATAATTCTGCCACAGGCCGGATGGTGGAATTTAGGAGGAACTCTGTGTTACACGGGTAGTAGGGAGTTCCAAAATTTTGCCCAGGCCCTGTGTAAACAAGCCATAATTCAAACCATTCTAAAAAATGTCCCCACACAGCTAAAGACTGTTACTATCATTTCAATCAAAGTATATGGAGACAGCTTCAAAAATCAGCACTAAGGGCCTGATTACAATGCCGGTTGGACTTTCGTCTGACCAGCACCGTGGCGGTAGCTGGACCGCCCGACTAGCTGTTGGCGGTCCTGTATTAGGATGCAACCACCTTCAAGGCAGTCGCAATCTGTGTATTTTTGTATTGCAGCATGTGCTACGGGGTGCAGCACATGCCGCAGTCCAAAAATTACACTTTTGAAACATCCATGCACTATGCGGCAGGCACCATGCATGCCTACCACATGGTGCAGGGATGTTAGGGGGCATCAAAGGTGCCCCCCAGAACCTATAGCGGAGGACCAGGAGGGAAGGGCGGCCTGCTAGGGGCCCCCCAAAGTCACTTTATGCCTGCCTTTTCATGGCGGGTGAACAACCATGAAAGGACAGGCAGAAAAGGACATTGTAATCCCTACAGCGGTGCCTGAGCATGCAGCGCCACTATTGTACGTATTGCAGTCCCTCCGAAGGGCTCATTGAGGCCATCGGATGCGTGAAGGATGGCTCTCCGCCAGCCCACCATCCGCCTGCCATCGTAATGCGGCAGTGGACCTGCAGGGGCAGATGGCGGTGGGACCGCCACCGATGGCCTGACTCTGGCTGTCCCACCGCCATCATAATCAGGCCCTAAGTGTAGAATATTCCACCAACAGTTAATTTGCCTTTGAAATGAAAAAATATAACACTAACTTATGTCCCTATCACAGATGTAGCCAACCACTACCATTTATTAACTGAAAGCTCTTTCTACCAAAAAAATGAAGGCAAACTTATTTCCCTAATGAAATATTTCGAAGACAAGGCAGACTGCATCGCTCTAAACACAGATGCTAAACCAGATTCCAAATACCATAATGGAATGTCTATGACAGCACCTTGGCATAGGAAGCCGAAACAAACAACGCAGTGGAAGGATGGCACAATGCCTTCCAATCCACCCTAGGCAGAACTCAACGTACACTATACAAATTTATAGAAGCATTACAAAAATAGCCAAACTCCCAAGAACTATCAATGGAGCAATCTGTTAGCCAAATTGTCCCTAAACTTAGCAAACAAATCAGAAGAATGTACTACATGCTACAATTTAAAGTTAAACTCTTCATAAATAACAAAGGACAACATTACTTAGGAAAAAGCATATTATAAAATAAATATCAGCCTACCAAATTCCTCAAAATGTACAACAAACTCTAAACCAACTAACAAATCAATTTTGTTTTAAATAATACATATAATATTGTTTTAGACCAGCCAACAGCTATTTAAAATCACAGTCTTAATAAAGACTGATATAATGAAAATATATATAAATGACTGAAAAAATGTATCTATCACCAACCAAAATAGATAAAATATAACTTAATCCATCATATAATAATTTAAACAATCACATACATTTAACATAAACAATATAATGCCACATTTCCCACCCAAAATAAATGAAATAAATAGAACTGCCGGTTCTGTAGTTGCAGATCTTTCTCTGACTTCATGTAGCAAAAATTAGTAATTCACCAAAAATGAGATAAATGAATCCCAATATCCCCAAAACATGCAAAAATATAATGACTTCAATCGAAATCCCTAGAAGCTATGCAGAGTATCAAAGTTCCATAAAACTGCTTTAAAAAAAAACAAAAAAGGGAAATTAAAGTGAAAACCATTGGTTAATTATAAATCTGATTTCCTCAAAAAATCAAAAAAACAATGTAAACTCCAAATGCCCATAGAACGCGCTTGTAGACAAAAACCTGCAAAAGAAATTTAAAAAACCACACACAAAACACATTACATTCCCAAAAATACATATACATAATAGTTAATCATCAAAATATAACTAGCATCACACAATTTAACATAGCATAGTAATACATTATTAACATAGTGTAGAGAAATGCAAAACAACAAATTAGAAAAAACAATAACAGCAATACATCTAAATATTCCAAAAGCCCACAATCAACACTATAACTAACTTGAAAGCCTCCATCCTAAATCCCCTCTATCCTCAAAGCCCTCAATAAATCCTTAAAAAAAGATTTACCTTTTCCGGTGAACATCACCACCTTACTGTGACCTGATTCTGAGAAAATATACTACAAATAACACAAATAAATTACAATATAAAAGATAGAGATAAAAAAATGGCTGCTAACTGAAACTAAGAAACAAAGACTATCTCCCTATAGAAATGAGTGGGAAATATTGTAAAAAGTTGAATAAATGTTTTTAAAAATTATATGAACTGAGTAAGCATGTTAAACATATCGAAAATGTTATAACAAATTTTAGAAAATTGTAAAGTATAAATTAAATAATAGTAGAAAATATATATAAATATTTGATATAGTCTAATAAAACATGAAAATAATGTTGAAAATAAATTTATAAAAAGTTGAATAAAGGTTTAAAAACTGTAAAAAATTCTTAAACATGTAAAATCAGAGCCTTAACTGACCTCCCAAAAAATACTCTTCTGATTCCTCTAAGACAAGATCTGGGCTTGGAGACTATGATATAAAAGGCACAAGTTAGGTCTCCTCTTTTTCAGCGCAGGCTTAAGTGCCTACCAGATCTGGAAGACTATTATACCTCCTTTTTGGATGTAGCCTCCAGTGACACATTTGGTAAACTCAAATGGCTCTCCAATGTCAGGAGTATGTTATTTCAGATTGGTCTTGGTGATTTTTGGTATTCTATTCCCACAATCAAGTATTCTCCAAAGTCCGCACTTAAGAAGGTTTATTGGGACTTCAAACACACTGAGGATTACAGGAATGTATCAGTGGGATCTCTCATAGCAGATTTTTTGGTTTTTAAGTGCAAAGTGAGTTTTGAGACCCTTCTAGACTATGGGGTCGATTCCGATCTCGGCCGGAAGCGCACCTAGGAGTATTCGTCTGGAAAAAATACAAGCCGAACGCGTGTTTCCCGACCGATTCGAACACTCGTCCGAACGAACAAGTACGATGCGCATAACAGCCCAGATTCCGAGCGAGCCGTACTCACCAATTCCAGCTCCTGTTCCCCGCCCGAGCCGGATCCGTAAACGCCGATTCGAGTCGCACGGAAGCAAATATACAGCACCTTCCAGCCGGACTAGTACGATGCGCCTTTCGTACGCGCCGAACCCGTCGCTACGTCCGGCAAGTCAGAGCATCCGGGAGAGCTGTACATAAGCTCCGATTCGCGCCACAAGACGATCCACGGCGACGAGATGGACAAGCCAGCGATGAGTACGAGTTGAAGCCACGAGAAACCCGAACGAGACGACCCAACCATGAATCCCATCGCGCAGGTCCTACCAATACTCTACATCTATTACCGGGACCGGTACGGATGCGTACGATGCAGACGGTAAGTCAAACACCCACAACACAAACAAACGACACGTACCCGAAATATGTCACACACACATAGGGATGCACAAATGACGTACACTAGCAACAGCAGAACCATAGGGGCGGGATGGCTATCACCAATGTCATACACACCCATAGGGGGATGGATGCCTACCACTAATACCATCCCCACTCATAGGGGGATGGATGCCTGCCACTACTACCATCCCCACTCATAGGGGGATGGATGCCTGCCACTACTACCATCCCCACTCATAGGTGGATGGAGGCCTACCACTACCACCACCCCTACTCAGGGTGGCCTGGATGCCTGTCACTACTACCCTCCCCACTCATAGGGGGATGGATGCCTGCCACTACCACCACCCCTACTCAGGGGGGCCTGGATGCCTGTCACTACTACCCTCCCCACTCATAGGGGGATGGATGCCTGCCACTAATACCATCCCCACTCATAGGGGGATGGATGCCTGCCACTAATACCATCCCCACTCATAGGGGGATGGATGCCTGCCACTACTACCATCCCCACTCATAAGGGGATGGATGCCTGCCACTACTACCATCCCCACTGATAGGGGCATGGATGCCT